>JBBPOS010000246.1:0-40782 GCA_038091575.1 Leccinum subgranulosum
ACTGATCGTCCGTCTTGAAGCCCTTGGTGGCATAGATGCATGGAAATACGAGGTCTTCGTCGAGAAGCACACTTTTGAAATCATCGTATGCCTCGCGCTGCCAAGTGCCTTCGGAGAAGGCTTCCATAACTTGTGCCCTGCATAACGGGTTGAATGCGTGCATCCCAGATAAAATATTTATTCGCCTACCTCGTCAAGGGTTTTCCGCTATAGTTCGCGGTCTCTCCTTCGGCAACGGAACGTATGGCGTGCTGTAAGATAAGAAGTTAGCTTTGAAGGAAGTCGACACCGCAGGGGAGCATACTGACGGTACCGGAACTGAGTATATCACCCAATTTTCTAAGCAAACTGGGGAGCTTGCTAGAAGCCGCATTGGCAAAGAGGGTGAGGATAACCCCACCAAGAATTGAGGAAGTCAAGGAGTAGATGTTGAACATGTGGAAGATAGAGGATTGTTGGTGCTGATTCGACTGCAACAGCACGCCTTTTAAACCTGAGGCTCTGTGCAGAGCCTGCATGCTTCCTGCGGTGTGCAACACATTCCTCCTTGGAATTGCAGCATTGCCTTGGCCAGATTGCTTTTCCGCGCGCTCATGCCCACTTGCAAGTCAGATGACCGACAAGAACGCCACCCTGACAATGAGATTCACGTCCGAACACGATCAGTAACCAGAAACATGGGAATATAATCTAAAGCTTATGCCCGGAATGGGCATGGTTGCCTGCGTTCAGGAGACCCCTCGAGTCCACATGCGAAACCAGGAGTGTATGTTAGCTATTGTTTCGGGTTTCACCTACATTCTTGTTATTTTTATCTTTCAGATTCCCTGGCCTCACTAAAACTGGAAAAACCGGCGGTTGCTCTTTGATCAAGGGAGATCTGGAGATGTGTATGTATAATTAGCGAGTGTACGGCAACAATTCTTGGAGGCAAGGTGAATTACAGTTTGGATTCCATGGAAAGAACGATGGCGTCGGACACTAGACATAACTGTGCCTTGTATTGCACACCAGGCACGTCCATTCCAGATGGCGACTTGTAGGACGACGAACGAGAGTATGGGGGAATAATTGTACCACCTCGACCAGCACGCCAAGCCTAAAGAGAAAAGAGTAGCGTTGTGGCCGGGGATGACGGACGGCCCCGACTCACTGTGAGAATGAACGTGGGGAGTGTAGGTGCGAAAGGAAGTGACATGGAATATGGACTCAAGGACATAGAGTAGGGTTGTGGTTGCGTGAGACGGTGCGTGTTGGGTGGATCAACGACTCGCACATTGCCCCAGATGCTACGTTGATCCGAGTTCCGAAATCCAACTGGTTGATCGACGTCGCAAGTTTCCTATGACGTATACCCATTTGGACTTCTGCACCACACGGAGCACTCAAAGTTCTCAACCTGCTGTTTTCTGCTTCTTCTCTTTATTTCCTCCTGGAACGAGTTTCCCCATGTATGTGACTGCCCGCATCCGAACATGTGAAATCTAACGAAACCGAGCAGGCAGAATTTCTCGGGACAGAGAACGTAATCACGATCAGTGTCATTGGCGCTGAGAAATCATCCATAGACCACTCCGTTGGCACGAGACGCTGATGTTGCGCCAGCCCTGGCGAGTAAACCGTTCCTGAGCCACCTCCAATAGAGAATTGCTAGAGATCAACGGAGTAGATGGCGTCGAACCGGCAGATGGGGAAGTGCTTTTCCATGAGTTTGATACTGTGACCTATGCGTAATTGGTCATGTCGAAGCAAGGAATGAGAAGGACGAGCGCACCGGTACCAGATGAGTTTCTGCGAAGGATTATTGGCACTGAGGGCATTCATAGGACTGCGAAGCAAGCTCATACGTCGGCCTGGCCCTTTGGAAACTGCGATGCAACGCGGCGGTGGAGAACCATGCACACGAGGCACAAGGCGGCAACGAACCTTATCGAGACGTGTCCGCTGATCGTTGGCGCGGAGTGGTGAATAAAACAGCGCCATATGAACTTGAGGCACGGCACGCGCCGGCGGAGGAGAGGGAAACAGGTCTATTTATCCTGCCACAATGAGGCATAGAGCAATCGTTGACGACCCGGTGTAACGCGAGAGCGTGCTCGAGGTATCTAGAAAGAGAATGAAATAGACGGTTGGGAGTCTGGTGCGCGAAGCGCAGCCCAGAGGTGAGTCAGTGTGTGAGGGAGAGGCTGCATGCACTGTTGGACTCGTTTGCTGCGCCAGTCGGTCGTGAATCAGGACCGCGTTAGACTAGGTCTCGGCGGGACGGTACTTTGAGTGAACAAGGGGCGGGATGGGTGTGGTTTCGAGCCTGCGAAATATCTGGCTACCGCTACTCCGACCATGGCCTCTAACCAGTACGACAGTAAAATAGTTGTGGTCGTATGATATTGGGAGAAGGCGAGACTGTTTGTTTGCGGTTGTTAGGATCCAAAGTCTCCGCTTTCCATATCGAGTTCAAGTTCTAGAACGGTACTTAGGACCTAGGTATCTTGCAGAAGCACTCTGACCGTCTTGAACAGATACTGACATGTCCTCTCTTGCGTACCAGTGCAACTCGGTTCGTTGGCACCCTCGCTCTCGCAAGTCACAGACAAATAGTAGAAAATACTTCTCGCCGCCAATCAGCTTAGAATGATACTCACCACGCCAGTGACGCCACTTGCTTCTCTACCAAGGACGTCGTTGCCAGTCACTATTATCCCCAGAACGGCGTCGCACACGATGTTCACGGCGACAAAACCACTACCGTCATCAAAGAGGGAAAACTTCTCAGCGGGTCCCTGGAAACCGTAAAAATTCAGGTTGGCCAGATGAAGCGTCATCTCTCTCTCGAGTTCCGCTGACCACAGGTGTCGCAAGACATGGCCATCTTCGACGCCCTCCGATATCTCTCAAACTATCTCTACGACGTACACACACTCCAGACACCATCTCGCAGATCTCTATGAACTAGTCTAATACCATCCCCTGCCTCAACCTCATGATCACCGTCGGCGTATACATGTCTATCTCTGATGCAACCGCCAAGGAAATCATGAAGGATATGAGTAGAGGCGCCATATGGGTTCTTTCCACAACACTATCTCAGCGGTCAGACCACGGACTACCTGTCCGACACGTCGGGACCGATTCCGGGTGAGCCCTCTCCGCATTGCATCATCCACTTGCTGACCCAGTCTAGTCCCTCAAGAGTCCCTCCAAGCGTTCCTACTCACGAATTTCATAGAGATGAACAAGCTCTGGGTTCGTCTCCAGCACCAAGGTCACTCGCGCGACCGCGAGAAACGCCAGATGGAAGGTCGCGAACTCCGCATCCTCATCGGCATCAACCTCGTCCGTCTCTCCCAGCTCGACGGCATCAATCTGGAGATGTACCAGAAGAACATACTCCCAGCTATAGTGGAGCAAGTCGTCAACTGCAAGGGCCTCATCACACAGGAGAATCTGATGGAAGTCGTCATGCAGGTCAGTGTTCGCGTATATATTATCCTAAAATTGATTAACGATCCTGTAGGAGTTCCACCTCCATTCATTTCTATCCGCAACCGCTCAGCTACACCCGAAAGTCAACATTATCGCGCTCATCGATAGTCTGGCGGCCTACGCCGCCCACGAGCCGGAGACCGAAGACCCAGAGGAGACCAAGAAACAGGAAGAAGGTTTCGCCAAACCACTAGCAGAAAATGTCAGGCTGGCGAGAGACAGGGCTAATCATGCTTACAATCAGCTGGACTCCGAAAAGGTCGAGGGCGTAGATGCTTGGGATAGCGCGGTGGAAGAGTCGGAGAATAACATTGGTGTGAACGAAAGAAGGAAAAGGCAAGGAAAATGAAGAGGAAAAGGAAAAAGGATGATGTGCCTGGGAGAAAGTTCCCTGGCAGCTTTTTGAGGTCTTTTGGAAACAAGTCGTCGAACTCATCAAGGTACGTACAGCGAAATAGCCACGGACGAGAAACGTTCTGACGATGCGGTCGCAGGCTCGACCAGATTTGTCGATACAAGACATCACGTCGCTCTTGGTCTCGCTCACGAATCTCTTCATCAGTCGTTACCCAGACAGACTCGAATAAGCAGATCAGATCTTCGCCTTGGCGCACCGCAAAATCAAAAGAGTATTCCGAAAGGCACGTTTTATTCATATATATGTCTACTCCTGACGACAATCTGATGCAGCTCGGATCTGTGCGCTCCACAAACGGCTGCGAATCTTGCAGCGCTGCTCGTCGCCCAGATCAACTCGCACCAATTCGTGCTCACGTTGCTTGCCATCCCGCGCTACGTCCCGCTCCCGGCACCAATTTTTTTTTGCCACGCGCCGTTCGATCGCACACATCGTCGACTCGAGCGTGCTTTAGAACGGGACCGCGATCGAGACCCCCGAGGGACGTTCATCTTTCTCACGTGCTGATCAAGGATCAGACGGACGCTTCTGCCGGGCCGGTAAAGGACGTGAAGGAGATATGGAGACAAGGCCCGTATGCGGTAAAGAAGGAGGATATAGCGGAGGAGCAGGAGTGGGTAGCGTGGATGCTGCGGGCTGAGTCGTTGAGGGTGCAGTTTGAGGTGGGTTTCTATATGTCTTGGGTCGAGAGTTGAGAACTCACAAGCGCACCACACTCGTCAGCTGCTGGAACTTACCGCACGTCGACACTTTGAGGCTGGAGGCAAACGAATGCGGTATACGTTCCCTGCGTTCACTACTTCGACCATCAAGCTCTGTCGGCGGTACAAGATTCGTAAACATTTGGTGAGATCCCACTTTCCTATGCACGTTCTTTTTAACCTCGACCACGAATAAGAAGACGACTGGCAAGCGAAACTGACCACAATCCTCAAGTTCGTGCGCGAATGCACCTCCACACCAGGACAGCAAAGGAGTGCTGGAATATTTGCAAAAGTCGTTGCGGATCGCACATTCGGCGACGGAGGAGATCGTCACTGTTCAGATATGATATGACACGCTCGATCAATATCTGTACTACTTTGATCCAGGGGAACTTTTTGTGCGTACCTCTTCTCTCCTGTGTTGTCGACGAACGAGTTTCCGACACCGTCACAGGTGGCCCAAAAATCTATTGTCTCGCTCGTGGAACTCATCACAACCTGCATCGATACCATCACCTCACTTCCATCTTCCGCTTCGTAAAGCTTGCACACGTCGCAACGAATCGAAGGTGTCGCTTCTCTTGACATGATCCAGCTACATGTCCGGAACACACAATAGATTCATTCGGAGAAAACGCAGGAGAATCTGGGGCGGTAAGACGAGGTGGAAGTCGTTGGAGCGTTTTTGAACATGGGGATTGGTTGCTGGGTCCCCGACTCACACTTTGGTGTAGGGAGGGTTTTGTCATGCCAGCATTGCCAATTCAGCCGGTTTTTCTTCTGTTTTTCTGTCAGTTTGTCAGTTTTGTTGGACAGACACACGAATGGTCTATGAACTCGTTGGTTGGTATTGTTCCGCTTGATCAGCGCATTCTGTATGTACATATCGGTGCATAGTGAGTTTAGGACCGTGTCTGGTTTGTATTAGTTGTATATTTGCTATGGGTCTTATCGATTGTGTTTGAAGTAGGCAGTTGGAACTTTGTATCGACGTAATTTGGCCAAATCTGGCGGTTTGCACACCTCACCGTGTGACCACCATCATACCACAGCCCGTAGCCTACAGGCACCCCTGGACCCATGAACATTTGAACCTCCCCTTCCCAACTACCGCAGAAAGTAGAGATTTCATTTTACATAATAACATCAGAATTGCCGGCGTGCTTGAGTTACATCATAGTATGATAGTATGATGTCTACCCCGACTCAATAGCTGAGAACTTGATTCCTCGGAAATAAAACCCCTTGCTGACTTTGGCCAACAACTTAAAACTAGTAGTCTAGTACGCGCTGCAATATGACTACACAATTGAACGTCCCTCTTAAAGACCTGGAAGACTTTTGCCAGTGGTCAGTCGACCAAACCGACGGCATTCAAGAATCTTCGCGCTGTCAATGTACGCGTGTGGAGGAACACACTCACTCTGTAAGTGTGTAAAGTTGACACGACGACCCGCCACAACCTCGATCTCGCCCGGACAGTGAGTGAACACATGCACAACAATGCAAGTTGTTTGCGTATCAGAACTGGGTACAGTGTGACCGCCATACAGACCCACGTCCAACCCGCACCCCGTGACCGGCGTCGCGTGGCGGCACACCGTCGCAGCAGTCGGTGTGTCGTGGTGCGACGTTGCGTGTTCGGGTTGTGGTTGGGTCGTTCTCGTCATCATCGAGTCATTGATGTTACACCGTGGTGCCACCACTGGCATCACATCGCGTTGTTGTCGTGTCGTCGTTGCGGATGAAGGGGCGTGCGTGCCGAAGGGAAGGGAGATGAGTGGAAAGCGACAACGTGTGGTGACCGTCGTGCACTCTCGGCAGAACGAGAGTGCGCGGCAGTCGCCACACATTGTCATTGATGCCGGGATCGGCGGTGACGAGGGTGTGTGTGTGTGCGTGCGTCGAAGTTGTGTCGTCATTGTGAGTGAGGAGGCATCGTGTCGTCATCCCGTCATAGTCGCGTCATCCCCGTTAGACCGAGGGAGGGGATCACGGTCACGGTCGTCGTCGTCGTCGTGGCTCCCTCCGTGTCGTCACTCGTTCGTCTCACATCGTTGTCATCCCGTCGTGGTCGCGTCGACTCCATTGGACTCGGAGACGTCATGTTCGGCGTGTGCGCAGGTGAGGGAGAGGGGGGAGAAGGAGAAGGGGAGAGGGAGGGAAAGGGAGGGGACGCGGATGCGGACGCATCGTCGTTCGTCATGTCGTTGTCATCGCGTTCGGCGTGCGCGCAAAGAGGGAGAGGGAGAGGGACACGGACGCGTCGTTGTCACCGTGTGCGCAGCAGGGGAGAGGGAGAGGGACGGGACGCGTCGTCCCCGTTGTGCCGTTGTCACGTTCGGCGTCTGCGCAGGAGAGGGAGGGAGAAGGACGGGACGCATCGTCATCACGACGTTCCCGTTGAACCCCGAGACGGGGTGTGCGCAGGAGAGGGAGAGGGAGAGGGAGGGGAGGGGACGCAAACACGAACGCGTCGTCGTTCGTCGTGTCGTTGTCGTCGCGTTCGGCGTTTGCGCAGGAGAGGGTGGAGAGGGAAGGGATGCGGATGCGTCATTGTCGTCGCTTTTGGCGTGTGCGCGGGAGGAGGGTCGCGTCGTTGTCGTTGCGTCTGGCGTGCGCGCAGGAGAGAGGGAGGAGGGGAGGCAGATGGGACGCGGACGGGACGAGGACGGGGATGTCCAATGCAAAATAAAGTAAAGTAATACCTTGGTTACTAATGGCGAGCTAGAAGCACGAGCGCCAGCTCCGAATAGACAAGATAGCCGCTGATCGAGTTCGACAACAGTTCTTTGCTGGAATCAATGGCTACTCTTGTATTAGCGTAGCGGGCTAACAGAAGGAGATAAGAGGGGAAGCCGCGCATTCAATACATACACATACAAACAAATGACTAAGCCAGTTCCCAACCTAAAGGGTCCAGTGACCGCACCGCACGTCGACACTTTGAGGCTGGATGTGGTGTTCCCTGCGCTCATTACTTCGAGCATCAGGCTCTGTCGGCGGTACAAGATTCGTGAACATGCGGTGAGATCGCACTTTCCTATGCACATTCCTTTTTAACCTCGACCACGATTAGGAAGACGACTGGCCAGCGAAAGTGACCACAATCCTCAAGTTCGTGCGCGAATGCACCTCCATCCTCACACAAGTCGACTCTCCCTCTCCCTCCGTCTATTCCTCGCTGCACAAATGGCCTCCGAATACGGCTCCGGGTTCGAAGACCCCGCGTACGACCTGTACGTTCAAGCGTTTTCGGTATACGAAGACTCGATTCCGGAGAGCCGAGCACAGTTGGCTGCGATTACCAAGGCTGCGTTGCATGGGGCCAAGTTGTTGAAGAAGCCGCATCAGGAGACGGCGGTGCATGTTGCGAGTCATTTGTGGTGTGTGGTGGCAAGAGGCGGCAGTGGAGGTAGAAGGAGGGGAGAGTGGGGAAGAGGAAGGCAAGGAGGGTCGGGAGGGTGCCAAGGCGGTGAGTATCGCGTTGTGCGTTCGCGTTGTCGACTGACTGACATATTGTCCACGTTCTTAGTACCCACACCAGGACAGCAAACGAGTGCTAGAATGTTTGCAAAAGTTGTTGCGGATCGCACATTCGGCGACGGAGGAGATCGTCACTATTCAGATATACTATGACACGCTCGATCAATATCTGTGTTTCTTTGATCGCGGGACACTTGCTGTGCGTATATCTTCTTTCCTGTGTTGTCGACGGACGAGTTTCCGACACCGTCACAGGTGGCCCCAAAACCTATCGTCTCGCTTGTGGAACTCATCACAACCTCCATCGACACCATCACCTCACCTTCACCTTCAGCTTCGTACCTGCACCCGTCGCAACGAATCGAAGGTGGTGTCGCGTCTCTGGACATGATCCAGTTACATTTCCGGAACACCGTCAAATATATTCATTCGAAGAAGACGTCGGAGAATTCGGGGCGGTATGACGAGGTAGAAGTCGTTGGGGCGTTTTTGAAGATGAGGATCACGTGGTAGCGGTTGCTGGGTACGTATAGAGGATGCGGTTGATTTTGATTTGTCGATACCATTTCTTGTCGTCTTCCTCGTTTTAGCCAAGACCCTTTTAAACTGATTAACGTCAAAGTACTTCCTTGCCAGATTTGACCTTGGGCTGTGCGACTCACAGCCTCATGGCAGTACTCATTCAATGACGCTCAGGCTGTGCCAACGAACAGTGCGGAAAAAACGAAGTTGCCCCATGACATTGAGGCGAAGTCGCTAACATTCTCACATTTTTATTTCCACTGTCCAGTGCCTTCCCCCTCACCGTCCCAACCCAGAGTCTGTGAAACAAGATGGAATCAAAAGGTGCTTATTTCATTGTTTTATCTGCGAGAACAGCCTCAGTGAAATGACATTCATGTCAGCCAAAAAGGGGTCCGAGCCTCCTTCCACCGAGCATGAGAAAGGGGGCCAGAGGGACTGCATTGGAGAGGCGACTGTTGCAGTCAAGCAGATACTTGCACGAGCGGAGTCAACGTTCGCCAAGTTTGAGCAAGGGGACGGGACGGACCAGATTAGCGAGGCAATCGTCCTTGATCGCCAAGCACTGGACCGTTGCCCACCCGGTTACGACGAACGATGGGACTCACTAACTCAGCTTGGTGGTCATCTCCGGCATCGATACAGCCATATGGGAGCGATAGAGGACATTGAGGAAGCAGTTATCTATGGCAGAGAGGCACTGGAGCTTTGCCCAGAAGGGCAGCCGAATCGATCAACGTCGTTGAACAATGTCGCACTCTGTCTCTCCGATCGTTACAACCTCCTTGGAGATATGACGGACCTCAATGAGGCTATAATCCTCTCGAGACAAGCCCTCGACCTTTGCCCCTCTGGGCATCCAGATCGATCAATGTTGTTAAACCATGTCGCACTCTATCTCTCCAATCGTTACAACCAGCTGGGAGATGTGGCGGACCTCGATGAGGCCAACGTCCTGGGGAGACAAGCCCTCGACCTTTGCCCGTCGGGGCACCCAGGTCGATCAACATCGTTAAACAATGTCGCAGTCTGTCTTTCCGATCGTTACAACCGCCTTGGAGATATGACGGACCTCAATGAGGCTATAATCCTCTCGAGACAGGCCCTCGACCTTCGCCCGTCAGGGCACCCGGATCGATCAACATCGTTGAGAAATGTCGCACTCTATCTCTCCACTCGTTACGACCAGCTTGGAGATATGACGGACCTCAATGAGGCCATCATCCTCGGGAGACAAGACCTCGACCTTTGTCCGTCAGGGCACCCGGGTCGATCAACATCGTTGAACAATGTCGCAGTCTATCTCTCCGATCGTTACGACCAGCTTGGAGATATGACGGACCTCAATGCGGCCATCATCCTCGGGAGACAAGCCCTCGACCTTCGCCCGTCAGGGCACCCGGGTCGATCAATATCGTTGAGAAATGTCGCACTCAATCTCTCCACTCGTTACGACCAGCTTGGAGATATGACGGACCTCAATGAGGCCATCATCCTCGGGAGACAAGACCTCGACCTTTGTCCGTCAGGACACCCGCGTCGATCAACGTCGTTGAACAATGTCGCAGTCTATCTCTCCGATCGTTACGACCAGCTTGGAGATATGACGGACCTCAATGAGGCCATCATCCTCGGGAGACAAGACCTCGACCTTTGTCCGTCAGGCCACCCGCGTCGATCAACGTCGTTGAACAATGTCGCAGTCTATCTCTCCACTCGTTACAAGCGGCTTGGAGATATGACGGACCTCAATGAGGCCATCATCCTCGGCAGACAAGCTCTCGACCTTTGCCCATCAGGGCACCCGGGTCGATCAACGTCGTTGAATAATGTCGCAAGCAATCTAAGCGATCGTGGAGAAATGACGGACCTCAAGGAGGCCATCATCCTCGCGAGTCAAGCCCTCGACCTTTGCCCACCTGGACATCCTGACCGATCATGGTCATTACGTCAACTTGCACGTTGTCTCCGTGTTCGCTTCACCCAGTCAAACCAGTTGAAAGACAGAGAGGATCTGTTCAGTCTCTATACCGAGTTATCAAATATCTCTCAAACACTCTCACCGTTCGATCTCTCGGCAGCCAAGAAATGGATCACGGCAGCTGAGGATTTCCGCCATCCTACAATCCTTCTCGCATACGAAACATCTCTTCGACTACTTGTTCAGCATCTTGCCATTTTACCATCCCTACCCAATCGTCTCCAGAGTTTCAAAGACCTTGCCTCGTCCCTAGCAATCGATGCTTTTTCTGCTTTTCTCCGCGCTCACCGTGCCGAAAAAGCGGTTGAGCTTCTCGAGCAAGGTCGCTGTGTATTCTGGACTCAGATTTCTCATCTCCGTTCCCCTCTTGTAGACGTCATCGCGTCGGGCTCGGAAGGACAGTCCCTTGCGGACGAGTTTACTCGACTCTCATCAGAAATACAGGATACAATTCATTCACAGGGTCCAGATCAGCACAGCAAGCTGTGCGGTCTCAATGTTGACCTCCAATCTGCAATCACAAACATTCGCAGATTACCCGGTCTCACTCGATTCCTTCTCCCCCCTTCCTTCCCGGAACTCCAGCACGCTGCCCGTGGCGGTCCTGTAATCATCGTGAATGCTAGCAAGTATACGTGCGATGCACTCGTTATCTTTTTTGATAGAGATCCGGTTCATATCCCATTGAAAGTCACGAAATCTCGTGTTCAGGACCTATCATTGGACCTCCAATCTCTGACGTTGGATGCAAAGACAATGGACATGGGGAAAGATCTTGCTTGCTTCCTGAGAGTCCTTTGGGATGAGGTCGTCTCGCCCATTGCTGATTTTCTTCAGACAACAGTTCCACCCAGCTCGCGTATCTGGTGGTGTCCCACTGCCGAGTTCTGCCTTCTGCCATTGCACGCGGCTAATCCGTATCGGAACGGTCAAAGGGGTTTTTCACATTTGTACATCTCGTCTTACACCCCCACATTGACTGCTCTCATCCGTGCGAGACGAAATCATCCATCGCCAACGTCTTCGATGCACAACGAGAAACGTTTCCTTGCTGTGGGTCAGGCGAACGCGAAAGGCGAAAGCCAGCTTTTCTCTGTTAGCAGCGAACTGACGATCATTGCTGAGCGTATTCAGGGTCTCGCAACGTTCACTCGCCTTGATGGCCCCGAATCGAGTATGTCCCAAGTCTCGAAGGAGCTGAGGGCGAGCGCGTGGGTTCACTTTGCCTGCCACGGTATCCCAAATAGGAAGCAACCATTTGATTCTGCATTTGGTTTCTATGACGGCCGGTTTACTGTGGAACGAATCATGGGATGCGAATTAGAGAACGCGGAGTTTGCCTACCTGTCTGCTTGTCATACGACGGTCGGAGACGAGGAGAGTCCAGACGAGGTAATCCACTTGGCGTCGGCGATGCAATTTGCAGGGTTCCGATCTGTAATTGGGACGATGTGGGCGGTGGACGACGCAGATACAAACAAGATCACGACCAAGTTTTACGAGAATATATTGGATGGATGTGGTCGGCTGGATCACACTCGAGCGGCGTGGGCGCTGCAGAGGACGATGAACTCGTTGGTTGGTATTGTTCCGCTTGATCAGCGGATTCTGTATGTACATATTGGTGCCTAGTGCTCGTCAGATCGGCACTGTCTGGTTTATATTGGTGGCATATATATCGGTTGTGTGAGTAGCCTGTGACTTTGTACTGACTGGATTTGGTGACCAAGTCCGGCGATCCTCGGAGGAGACGACCCCGTCACAGGTGGACCAAAAATTCATCGTCTCGCTCCTTGGATTCATTACGTCCTCCATCGACACCATCACCTCTCCCTCGTCCACAGCTTCGTACCTGCACCCGTCGTAACGAATCGAAGGTGCCAGGCGCGTTCTCCGGACAAGATCCAGCGACATTTCCGGAACACGCTGAAATATATTCATTCGAAGAAGACGTCAGAGAATCAGGAGCGGTATGACCAGGTGGAAGTCATTTTTTGAAGATGGTGTTCACGCGGTAGCGGATGTTGCGCTACGTATGCCATGGCTGCTGGGCACTAATTTACATAAACTTGAAAGGGTGAAGTCGATGTCGATCTCTCGATACCGTCACGGTTTTTTTTTCGTCGTCGTCAAGGCCCTTCTGAACTATTCAACGTGAAAGTGCCGCGAGAAATCCTTCCTTGCCAGGTTTTACTGCGAACAGCCTCTAAGTACTTCATTTATACTTACCTTGTTTTACAACTGGCTGAAGCGCTGATACTTGAACTTACTCATTTTGCGACCGTGGAAAAGAATTATACCAGTATAACACTTTGATTCTTCTGCGACTCTTCACCAAGTTTTTCCAATCGTTCACCTTCCAGGCGTAGAAAGGATACTAATTCCACCAAAGGAAGCCGTCGTCGTCTTTTTGTACCTCGAAATTACACGAAGGTGCAAATTGTCCTCAAACTTTGACCGGACGTCAAAGTAAATCCACGAGAATTGAACAGTAACGACTCGGAAATGGCATTAATGTAAACAAGGTATCTCAAGTTCCCAACGAAGTTGGGCCGTGCATCTACTGTAGCTTACACTGCGGCAGTGTGCTGCAAGCGAAAAACGCGGAAAAACGAGGCAACCACCAGTCATTGCGACGAGGTCGCCAAGATTCTCATCTTCTGCTTTCCACTTTCCAGTGCCTTCACCCTCATCGTCCCAACCTTCAGTGAAACAGGATGGAATCACAAGGTACTTGTCTCGCTGTTTTTTCTGCGGGAAGAGACTCAGTGAAATGACATTCACGTCAGCCGAGCAATGGTGGTTTCGAGCAAAGTCTCTTTTTGCCAAGTATGAGAAAGGGGGCCACCGGAGGGACTCGATTGGAGAGTCGACTGTTTCAGTCGGCCAGGTACTTGCAGAAGGGAGGTCAGCACTCCCCAAGTTTGAGCAAGGGGACGGGACAGGCCATATTGGCGAGGCAAGGGTCCTTGATTGCCAAGCACTAGATTGTTGCCCACCCGGTCACCACGAGCGATGGAGCTCTCTAACTGAACTTTCCACTCGTCTGCGGGGTCGTTACAACCATCTAGGAGCAGTGAAGGACATTGAGGAAGCAGGTGTCTATTGCAGAGAAGCACTGGAGCTTTGCCCAGAAGGGCACCCAAATCGTTCAACGTCGTTGGGCAATGTCGTACTCTATCTGTCGAATCGTTATGACCAGCTTGGAGATATGATGGACCTCAATGAGGCCATCATCCTCGGGAAACAAGCCCTCGACCTTTGCCCGTCAGGGCATCCAGATCGATCAAGGTCGTTGAACAATGTCGCAGTCTGTCTTTCCACTCGTTACCACCGGCTTGGAGATATGACGGACCTCCATGAGACCATCATCCTTGGCAGGCAAGCCCTCGACCTTCGCCCGCCAGGGCACCCGCATCGATCAACATCGTTGAGCAGTGTTGCAGTCTATCTTTCCGATCGTTACAGGCAACTTGGAGATATGTCGGACCTCAACGAGGCCATCATCCTCGGCAGACAAGCCCTAGGCCTTCGCCCGTCAGGGCACCCGGCTCGATCAACATCGCTGAACAACGTCGCAAGCTATCTCTCCGCTCGTCACAACCGACTTGGAGATATGACAGACCTCAGTGAGGCCATCATCCTCGGCAGACAAGCCCTTGAGCTTCGTCCGTCAGGGCACTTGCATCGATCAACGTCGTTGAACAGTGTTGCAATCTATCTCTCTACTCGTTACAACCGGCTTGGAGATATGACAGACCTCAATGAGGCCATCGTCCTCGGGAGACAAGCCCTCGACCTTCGCCCGTCAGGGCACCCAGAACGATCAAGGTCGTTAAACAATGTCGCAAACTATCTCTCCATTCGTTACAACCGACTTGAAGATATGACGGACCTCAATGAGGCCATCGTCCTCGGGAGACAAGCCCTCGACCTTCGCCCGTCAGGGCACCCGGATCGATCAAGATCGTTGGGCAGTGTTGCAACACATCTCTCTGATCGTTATAAGCGCCTCGGAGATATGACGGACCTTAATGAGGCCATCCTCCTTGCAAGACAAGCCCTTGGCCTTTGCCCACCTGGCCATCCTGACCGATCATGGTCATTACGTCAACTTGCATATTGTCTCCGTGTTTGCTTCACGCAATCGAACGAGTTGAAGGATAGAGAGGATCTATTCAGTCTCTACGCCGAGTTATCAAATATCTCACAAACACTTTCACCAGTCGATCTCTCTGCAGCCAAACAATGGATCATGGCAGCCGAGGATTTTCGCCATCCTACAGTCCTTCTCGCATACGAAACATCTCTTCGACTACTTGTTCAGCATCTCGCCATTCTACCATCCCTACCCAATCGTCTCCAGAGTTTCAAAGACTTCGCTTCATCCCTGGCAATCGATGCTTTCTCCGCTTGTCTCCGCGCTCGCCGTGCAACACAAGCGGTCGAGCTTCTCGAGCGAGGTCGCGGTGTATTCTGGACTCAGATTGCTCGTCTCCGTTCCCCTCTTGAAGATGTCATCGCGTCGGGCCAGGAAGGAAAGTTCCTTGCAAACCAGTTTACTCGACTCTCATCAGAGATACACAATACAATTCATTCACAAGGTCCAGATCGGCACAATACGCTGTGTAGTCTTAATGTTGATCTGCAATCCGCAATCACCAAAATTCGCACATTACCCGGCCTCGCTCGATTCCTTCTCCCCCCTTCTTTCTCAGAGCTCCAACACGCTGCAAGTGGGGGACCTGTAGTCATCATAAATGCTAGCAAGTATACTTGCGATGCACTCATTGTCTTTTTGGACACAGATCCGGTTCATATCCCATTGAAGATCACGAAATCCCGTGTTCAAGACCTCTCATCGGACCTCCAATCTCTGACTTTGGATGCAAAGACGATGGACACGGGGAGAGATCTCGCTCGCTTCCTGAGAATTCTATGGGATGAGGTCGCCTCGCCGATCGCTAATTTTCTTCAAACAGCAGTTCCACCCGGCTCACGTATCTGGTGGTGTCCCACTGCCGAGTTTTGCCTTCTGCCATTGCACGCGGCCAATCCGTATCGGAACGGCCAGAGGGGTTTTTCCCATTTGTACATCTCGTCTTACACCCCCACATTGACTGCTCTCATCCGTGCGAGACGAAATCATCCATCGGTAACGTCTTCGATGCACAAGGAGAAACGTTTCCTTGCTGTGGGTCAGGCGAACGCGAAAGGCGAAAGCCAGCTTTTCTCTGTTAGCAGCGAACTGGCCATCATTGCTGAGCGTATTCAGGGTCTCGCAACGTTCACTCGCCTTGATGGCCCCGAATCGAGTATGTCCCAAGTCTCGAAGGAGCTGAGGACGAGCGAGTGGGTTCACTTTGCCTGCCACGGTATCCCAAACAGGAAGCAACCCTTTGACTCCGCGTTTGGTCTCTACGACGGCCGTTTTACCGTGGAACGGATCATGGGATGCGAGTTAGAGAACGCGGAGTTTGCCTACCTGTCTGCTTGTCATACGACGGTCGGAGACGAGGAGAGTCCAGACGAGGTAATCCACCTGGCGTCGGCGATGCAGTTTGCAGGGTTCCGTTCAGTGATTGGAACGATGTGGGCGGTGGACGACGCAAAAACGAACAAGATCACGACCAAGTTTTACGAGAATATGTTGGATGGATGTGGTCGGTTGGATCACACACGAGCGGCATTGGCGCTGCAAAGGACGATGAACTCATTGGTTGGTATTGTTCCGCTTGATCAGCGCATTCTGTATGTACATATCGGTGTATAGTGAGTTTAGGACCGTGTCTGGTTTGTATTAGTTGTATATTTGCTATGCGTCTTATCGATTGTAGTGGAACTTTGTCACGGTATCGACGTAATTTGGCCAAATTCGGCGGTTTGCACACCTCATCGTATGACCACCATCATACTGTATTCAAGTTCAACCAATTCTACGTCCAACAATTTTTTTGACCAGAAATTGAACAGCAGCGTATACTGCTTCCATCTCGGCATCATGCAAAGCTGAGTTGCGGACGACCAGATGATCATGATGCCTTAGCGAGCGGTCTTACATACAATCTCATTCTGTGACTGATGTTCAAAAGCGCAACTTCGTGGATACACTGACACTGGCTTTACTAAATCACTTGACTGCGGGATTTTAGATCCTCGACAAGGCCTGGAATAACTGGCCCTTGGATGTATTCAAATGTGATAGAAGTCCGGTTTTTAATTAGTGTGCGTTGTTCTTGGAACCTCTTCCATACCCTCACATGCTAAAAAAACTGGGACCAAACCTTTCGCGTATTGGTCCAGTGTGCTCCAAAGAAGGGTGTCAAAGCCAATACCCCGCTATGGGTGTGTGGACCAGCTATCGGAGGTGGTAATCTCCACAATGGAAAAACGTCGGATATCCACTATGTCCACTATGTCCACCTAGTCCACAAGTGGTATTAAATGTGCGTACCACTCTCCCCTTCAGCTTCGACCTGTTCAGATAATTCCCTCTGGTCATCTCTCATTCTACGATTCTTACTCAATGATGACGACCGTACGCCGGGGGCGAATCCACGACGAATCATCAGTTACATCACCGGCAGCTCTTACTTCCGGTATGTCTCAGTTTTCCTTTATCAGACGTCCTGCTTACTTCTGTCTCAATCCGAAATACAGTCAAGGTCGCACACGTTTCACGCCTGCCTCCAGAGCTTCTTTCGTTCATATTCCTCTATTGCGCTCTCGACTTCTACTACGGAAACGTGGACGACGTTGGCCTACCCGAGTGGGTCGATGTGTCACATGTGTGCAGGCGTTGGCGTGCTGTTGCATTGGGCTGTCCAATTCTCTGGAGCTACATGTTTGTAGCTTCCCCCTCATGGACTGAAGAGTTGTTAGTCAGGTCTAGGGGACTACCCTTATGGGTGCGCGTAAACATGTCCCCCTTCAACACAGAGACGGCCTTTCAGTTCCTGGAACAGGTCTTCCATCATGCAGAACGTTTCCGGGAATTCCGCCTCTTCGTCCATTCCAACGATGTCGAATACGTCTTGCCCTTGCTGGCATCGCGGTCTGTCCCTCTTTTATCCACTCTGGCGATCAGCTGCTCCTCCCTCCCCTATTCCTCTCATCGGGTGGACGTGGACGATGAAGTGGCATTTGACGACGAAGAAAGCTCCGAGGCTGTCGACCCCAACGATCCCAACCCCTTCTTTGGTGACGGCGCCCCTGCTCTGCGTGAATTCCATCTGAAAGGATATGTTTCCTCGTGGTGCTCACCCACTCTCGGTGGGCTGACGGTTCTCCGGCTGCGGAACTTGCAGTACGCTGTTCGACCAACCATAGCGGAACTCACGGTCTTGCTCGGCAACATGCCTGACCTCGTTCGGCTTCACCTCGAAGATGCGATCCGGGGTGGATTCCGTGCCTATGACTCAGCCTCTCTAGACATTGGACGGGTACATCTACCTTGTCTTGAACAGTTCACTTTGTCCGCACCCTTTTCCAGAATCGTCGCATTGCTCTCCTTCATTGATATCCCAGCGAAGACGCAGCTGAGGTTCCGGTGTCGTTTGGAAAGCCACCCAAATGGAGACGACTTCCCGGCGTTCTACGCATTCCTTTCCCCGAGATTCAGCCGTGTCGAGGAGGCGCCTTCCTCAGCTGCACCTATCCGCAGTCTTCTTATGAACAACTCTGGACGGCGCCTATCTGCCTTCTTCAGCACATCTGATGATGAATGCGGTCACCCCAAATGCTGCTCGTCACTCTTCAATGATTGCGATTGCCACAATCCCCTCAAAATTGAAATTGAATGGCAACCAAAGACGGAGCATTGGAGAGATATGGTGGTCGGGATCTGTCGTAGCGTTCAATTAGCATCCTTGGAAAACCTGGTCCTGGAAAGCTGTCGCCTCCCGTCGGCACTCTGGTTGAACGTCTTTTGGCATCTCCCGAAGTTGCGTTACATCGCGTTCATCGGACGTGAACTCATAGATATGCTTATTCTTCTCTCGCTCTCGCCTCGCCCCACTTTCCCAGGGCATATCGATGATGACCCTGTCGACACCAACCAGATGTTTGCACCATCGCTGGAGGAGCTGTATCTGGAAGGTGTCGACATTCCTCGCGTTCGGCGATGTGGAGGCGACCCGAGCGTACACGAGAAGCACCTGACTCTCCTCTATGATGCGTTCGCGCAACGCAGGGCTGCCGGTCGTCCGATTCAACGACTCAGGATCAACGGAACGTTGTCTTTGACGCAGAAGGAGGTCCAGCGTTTGGAGGAAGTGATCCCGCGTGTCAAGGTGTATGATTTCGCGAAGCTCCTGGAAGATTCCAAGGGATCAAGTTGCAAGGATTGCCGTCCGGGGCTTGTGAAAGAAGAATCCATAGACGAGCTTCTCATTGGCCTCTATGATTGATCTGTTACGCATCTCTGTTGGAACATGGACTTTGGGGGATAAAGCGGAGGGAATGGAGTGTTTGGAATAAGTGAAGGGTGGGGGGGAATGTTTGGAGTGCGCGCATTGCTGGGATTGTACTTGTACTCGAATGGCCTCTAATGTACGATTCGACCGTCGTGAAAATATTTGATTGTTCAAATCTAATCGTATTACAGCAAAAGGACTATCATGCCACAGTGCGCATCTCCAATGAAGTGTGTACTGTAGGTTCCATACATCAAGTCGTAACCAGACACGCATAGTACTAGAACCAGTTATAGGTGGCCCTTACTATTATCTACAAAACCATCGTATGCCGCCTCCGCATCAGCGTAAAGTGTCTGAAGCAGTCGCTTCTCGTCATCAGTAAACCCTGGCAAACTCGAGTCTGCTGCAGTAAAACGAAGCTCCTCCTTGTCCCGTAATCGCTGCGCGATCACCTCCCTCCACTTTCTCCACACTTTCGTATTGTTGGGTATATATGTCTCGAGGATCTTGCCCGGATCCTCGGGGGCAAGTAGGCAGAGCACCAGGACAAGCGCAGAACCACGTGTAGTCACGAAATACCTCTTCGACGATGGCTTCTTCAGTACTTGGTCCAGCAGGATATGCTGTTGAATCTTCTCCCTGTCAAACGCGGAGAGACACGAGTTGTAAATCCAAGAAACAGCGAGGGAAAAGATGAACATGATTTGGCCAAATAATGATCCCAGGGGAATAAGGAATAGTTGGGCGATGAATTGAATGGTGAGCAGGATGGAGCAGTATCCGATGTAGTCATCGTAGAATTCGCTCGGAAATTCGAGCTTAAACTTGCCGAGAGTGATTGAGTTTACGGCGCCCTCTGCTCCTTGCAGCACCACGAACTCCTGTCCAGAACCAAGAATACCGTCACCAGGCGGGCATCCCGCGGAGGGTATGTGATGGGTAAAGTATAAACGTCCTGCACCGATAACGAGGCAGGATATACCGTTGCTAAGCATACCCCATAAAATCAATGAGGACGAAAACCAATCATGATAGGCAAAGCTTGCAACAAAGGCGGCAAGACTGGCGAAAATGGGGATAAAAGCGAAGAGGGGGGAGTAGGTATTGACACGTTCTGGATGCACAACCCTGGGAGGCACCGTGTTCAGCTTGACAACCGTGACTCTGACACCTGGTCCATCCCTTCCTTCAATCTTGATTTCATCGACAGAAGCACAATACCCCATGAGAACGGTGGCTAAATGGCCAGTGTGCTCCATGATGGTCCCAGAGGCTACGCCTCGATATTTCGGACCCCGGGAGCCATCGAATTCAAATAGCTTGGCAGGATCGGTGCGCACGCCTGGAAAGATTCCCTTGAAAAACGTTGATTTGGCAATGAGCCCGTATTGCTTTGCGATCTGATACGATCCTGGGGTGTTGTACCATCCCAACCACCTGCGACCTCTGTAAATGTGGACGGTGGCCATGGCGGAAATCGCCTCGTCGCCACCAAAGAAACCAGAAACACCACTTGTGTCGAGGGAGAAATAGGAATCTTTGTGCATAATGGATGAGTTTGTTATGGAACGTTGACTGAGCATGGGGGAGATGTTGGGGAGAAACATCGCATCAACACGGAGGTCTGTAAGGCAGCACTGGAACTAAATAGAAAACAGAGTGGTTGGCCATCGAATTCGGTTCCCTTCATCATGCGGTTGAACACGGGGAAACTTGGACACTGCCTTGCCAGCCACCGCCTCGACATAAGCTGTAGAGTCCATCATAGAAGAGCAGAAAATAGAAACTTACGTGAATTCCTGTAGTCTATGACTCAGATACTGAGAGTCTATAATCGGCGTGCGACGCTAGTTCAAATTTATGATATGATCTGGTTCCGCATAACGCTCGGGATATGAGAGGGCAGTGACCACGAACAGAATGGTCTAAAGGAAGTTCACAGGCCTGCCGCAACGGTGTATGTACCTGG
Source organism: Leccinum subgranulosum (assembly GCA_038091575.1). NCBI lineage: Eukaryota > Fungi > Basidiomycota > Agaricomycetes > Boletales > Boletaceae > Leccinum > Leccinum subgranulosum. The sequence goes on from JBBPOS010000246.1 coordinate 20,981, forward strand.
CTCAATTCCAGACACGCGGTTGGGTCAAGTTGACTAATGGAGCCATCAATTGAAAAAAGTGAAAATGGGGACGAACATGTTTCGGTTCAAAGTTGTCGTGTGGCATGGTGTGGCTCGAACGAACGTTCACACAATTTGCATCGAAAGCTGACCTGGGCCGCTTCAACGAGTGAGTGACTGGTGGCACAAGTAAAGCATCCAAATTATCTTTACATTACGTACTGATCCGATATCGATAGTAATCCAAAAAAAAAACACTCAAATACCTCGATACAGCTTCATCTTTCCCGCTCCACCACGCACGACGGTCTCTCTCTCCTTCATAAATCTCGACTTTCTGCAGGCATGATTCCAACGTGCCACAGTGATCCGGTAACTCGCCGGTAACCACTCGTCAACCGTCTGTCCCTCTCCATAGCCTCCCTCGGCGTCCACTTCCACGCCCCTGACGGTGTCGAGCCCTAGCACCATCAGCGCGAGTGCCCGGGCGCACAACCACGCATGAACCATTCCTTCCCCAGAGTACCCAGCCGCAACCCACTCCCCAGGATCTGCCGCCCTCGCACTCCTCTTGTCCTTCTCCGATGCTGTCGTTCTCGGTGCAGGCGATCGACGCCCCGAAATAGTGTTTGGAACTCGACCCACCCAGGGGAACTCATCCACTGAAACGCTCAATACGCCGCTCCAGAGCGCTTTCACCCTTCCATCAGCCCACGGTGCTCGACGGAGAGCACCATCTCCCTCTGGATATTCTGTAGCAGAGATCCCCTCCGCTCCCCAATTGGATGCTCCAAAATAGACAGGAAGTGCGCCAGATACATGCGCCGCACTGTGCACGTCAAACATGCCTGGATTCGACGCCGGTCTACATACCCTCCTCTTGTTGGTATCATCGAGAGGCGCCTCGCGACCCCCGCCAAACATAAGTTCATGTTCTCCGTTCGGGAGTTGTGTAAGGTAGTCAAAGCCCTTCCGCTCGGGGCTATCGTAAAAGACATAAGATCTTCGCCCGTGCGTGTTCTCCTGCGCGTCATTGGCTTGAAATTGGAGAGCCTTTCCAGGTCGTTGCGCGCTCATTGTCTCTCGAATTTTGTGCACGATATTTACGAGGCCTGGAACCAGAGTACTAACGTACGCATTCGTAAGATGGACGACGTGAGAGGCGGTCAGTTGCCCGCGAGGTGTGGTCAAGGAATAAAACGGGTTCGTGGATGAGGGTTCGGATATGGAGGTGCAGGGTGTGTGTGTGAAAAGTTGGAAGCTGGACCATGTTTGATTTCGGTGAGCCAGGTAACCTGAATCACCGAATCACCACTTACTATTTAGGATGTTCCTCCAGGAGCCGCAAAAGAATGTCTATGACAAAACGATAAGGGTGTACCGCCCCCGCACGCGTCGTGAAGCAGCCAACAGCCAGCGAAGATAGGTTGCATTTCTAGAGGAGACGTCGTTCAGTTAGGGCATATATCTTGCTACAAAGTGACCCACGCACTCTTCGGGCGTCTTCACCTTCCCAGACGTGATACGGAGCGGCCTCTCGAGGCATATCTGCCTTGTAGATATTCAGCTTTCGCTTTGCCTCTGCGAAAACAGCCTCGTCGAAGAAAACGTCCACAGTTTGCACCTCACGACAGTCCGCATCGTCCGCCTCTATCTCTGCGACCTCTCTTAACGCCTCATGGTGCGCAAGTCGGAAACGTATGATCTGCTGCGCTGCAGCCTTGCCCAAATCCCGTTTCAAGTCCTCATAGTCGTGGTATAGGGGTGGGTTGATATGCCCTCCGTTCCTGGTTAGCGTGACAACTCGTTCGTTCAGTGCGGTCGCATGATCGGGGGCCCTGAACCCACCTGCCAGTTGCGCCCGAACATGTCTCCTGCGCCTCCAGCATGACAACATGGAGCGGGTCGCTCTCGTCACTTCGCGCTTGGTCAATGTCCAGCAAAGTCCTTGCAAACGACACGGCAGATATTCCGGAACCAATGATAACTGCGGAATGCCACAGGAGTGAGCCGAGATACGGAGAGCGGTTCCAATAATACTACTCACCGACGTCCGCGTGAGCAGGGAAGTCGTCACTGGAGGAATGGGCAGCGATGGGAGAAGGCGGGAATGTCCAGAAGGACTGCGTTGGTTCTTGGATAGGTAATACTGGGCATGGGGGCAGGTCTAAACAAGACTCGCGTTTCTCGGAGTGGCCTTCATGAGTACTTTGTATTAGCTGAAGACGTGAGACGCAATTGCCCATAGTTTAAACGTTCTGCGCTAGAATGAGGACTCAACCTGACTGTGAGGGTACAAAGGAGATAGCTCGGGAGAGAAAGCGCGCTAGTTGGCTGAGCGGCCCAAGGAGGGTAGATATGGTGGTTTGAACCATCCAATTGGGACGGCTCCGCGTATGAGCCGAGTGATATTATCTAGTAACTAATTTTGGCCGGTTTTGAATGGAATGCCCCGCCGAGATATATAGATGCCGTAATCACTTGGTATCGCTAAGCGCGTGATAACGATAAGGAACCTTTGCTTCCCAAGGTGCATTGTCGCAGGCTCCGTCCGAGAAAGGGAAAATATTACATTGCAAACAGAGAAAGTCTGGGAGAATTTGAATCGATCAAAAAGAGGTCTCGTGGAATACTTGAATGAGTTCCTTCTGAAACCTTGCGAGGTACGCTACCAGTTCCTCTTCAGGGAGCGTCGAGTAATCCAGAGCTTGGGTGAGTTGCGAACGAAGCTGTAATACGCCAGACACACAAGGTTACTTCATAAGCAAGGATACCGGATAGCGTACCCTCAAGACAGCACGACGGCGTGTCGCCGTAATTGTCGTTTGACTTTCTTCCTCCCCCCGGGCATGCAAGTCTGCTAGCACAGTTGCCACTTTCCTACCTTCTTCGATGACGTCGCTGGGTAAATCCGCAAGTCGAGCAAGTTCGAGGCCTATCGCAATTGTTTTTTTGTAGTAGTAATGCATCCCTGACGAACGAGAGCGAACCATAGTGGCCCAATTCTTCGGGAAGACCATCCATTATCCTACACGGAAGTGGATCAATGCATCGATAAATCTCCAGAGGTTACCAACTTGTATTTGAATACCATGCCGATACTAGACGTTGATTGTCGTTTGCGCTAACGCAGAATGGTTGTCGCAACGATATTGTGCAGAATGGTTGTTACCGACCTGAACAGACAAATGCAGACTGAAGGATCTCAGCTTCCTGAATAATAAATTCGCATCGGAAATCAGCCCTTACTTCACCACTGAAGGTTGCCGGGAGAGAGTTGTCGACAACTCATGAAAATGGCTATGGAAGATATGAAATGGCAATGACTATTCAATGGAGAGATGAACGGACGTTGCAAATAACACAAAGCACTGAAGGCAACAGGTCAGCAAAGTATAGTGGAAATCCAATACCCACCTTGATCCCTATGAGTTCTTCCGCAATGGCATGTGCAATTCCAACACCCTCGCGAGGGGAAGTTCCGCGGCCCAACTCGTCCATCAAGACGAGTGTTTTAGGCGTCGCGAGCCCTGTTCGCGAGATGAGCGCAATTTCTTCGAAACGCAAAGCACTTTCCTAATATCATCGCCGAGGAGGTCATCTCGTTCGCAAACGTGCTCAAGCTTTTCTCCATATCATCATCATTGGATAGACGAGACAAAAGGGAATCGTGAATGCTAAGTACAGAAGGAATGGCATTAACAACCGCGCATGGATTTAAATTGGGCGACCCACCGAAAGCTTGCATAATCGGCAGGGACGAAGCAACCACACATCGCCATGATGACCAAGAGGCCAGTCTGACGAAGGTATGTACTCTTCCCTAAACACATTTGTGAAAACATCCTCCAACCCGTTGATATTCCGCATACCAGACATACTAGAGATATAGCGCCGAGTTATGCTTCTCTTGTAGGGGAGGGGATGCACTCACTTTGGGCCTTGGATAATTTGGAAGTGAGATGCATCACAACAGTAAATGTCATTCGCAACCAATGTACCCGCAGCATGAACAGTTTCAAGAATCGGGTGTCGGCCCGATTTGACGGCGAGCGTGCCTGTAAATTCTGGACGGACTACACGGCCGTGAAATCCATCAGACTATACCGCTCCCAACAACCATACATAAATCACCGTAGTTTCTCACTACCGCCACGATCAGCATAAAATCGTGGGTTGCAAGTCAATGCTTACTTATGGAAGCATGTGCAAACGACCAAAGCAGATCGACCAAGGCCACCTGTGGGAGTAAGAAGTCTATTGACACAGTGAAAGAAACATATATACCGCCTCAGAAGCAGTGTAAAGAGCGCCAGAATGTGTCAATATTTCGAGCACCAAGTCTTGAATAATTCTAATGGTTCCATTTAAGTAATGCGCCGGTTACGCCGGAACGGACGAACACTTACTTGTCACTGAGGATTAAGACTTCGTCCAGCGCATCCTTCATACGCGCGTTCAACTTCTTCTAAGAAAAGCTTTCCCTTGAGTCATCTTGGAAGCAAGACACACATTTACGTACTAATTCCATGGTTGAGAATATCCATCTACCCTTTCGCGCGGCAACGTTGAGAAAGCCTTTGGGAGGCTCTCCTTCCAACTCGTCTTTCTTGAGTGCAAATACAAAGCCACTTTCTTGGTACACCAATGTGATCGGTAAACCGTGCTGCTCTGACAGTGCGGAATTCAATTGATATATATCGCCGACATTCTCTTTGAAAGTTTCTCGCGCCACGTCCAGGAGACGGTTACGGTTTGCCTAGGAGAAAAATGTCTGCGTTTCGTTAAGCCTAAGCAGCGTATATCTCACCTTTACCGCATATACTCTAGCATTCACAGCCGCGAGACCACCCTGAATGGAGCAGCAAAGTCAACAGACGGGGAGGCACCCGTTGTAAGTCCAAACCTTGTTGGAACCGACTCCATCGTTCAAATTGTCTGTAATAAGATCGCAGATCAGCGCAAGCCGGTTGTCCGAGATCATCTGAATATTTCGTGAAAAGAAAGATCGTTGTGAATATCAGGTACCTTTGCATACCTCGTAGACGATTTGCAAGAGCTGGGATCCACTATTCACCAATGCTTTCTGAAGGAAAGGGAGGTTCTGGATGACACTTTGAAGTGCGAGCATCTGGGAAACTCGAGCCGACGCAGACTTGACAGAATTAGACGGGCGAACTTCAACCATTGCAAGCTAATAAACCGGCGGCATAAACTACCGTTTTCAAGAGTGGGGACTGAATCGCCTGACCGATGATATCAACTTGTCAAAATCCAGCTTATTGAGATGCCTGAGTGCACTCCGTATCTCAGAGAACCTATCTTCGTTCTGCACTAGCTCTGCATGGTGAATGAGGAATAGAACGACGGGATAAAGGAACACTGAATTACCTGATACAACGTCAAGACGTGCATTGATGGCCTCGATACCTGCATTTCCATTATTCAGCTGATGGTTTCCAGCAGCTCAAGTGGGAATTGAAATACCCGTCAACGGTGCCAAGATGTTGGCGCGCAATAAGCGCGCAGCCATCGCAGTATACGTGTGATTGAGAACTCTGCGATCATACATCTAGTCAGTGGAAAACTATCCTGTGTAAGGTGTTACCCAAAGAGCGTATGCGCCGATTTCTTGCGCATGACATTTTTGACGAGCTCGAGATTCTTCGCAGTCTCGGGGTCGATCAACATCGTACCCTCAACGGATGCATAATGTATGCGCAGTGAACCGGCAGAAAACCGAGTATTCAATCGGCTTTCAGCATGCTTGAACAATGCACACGCAGCAGAGAGCGCATAGTACCTGTCGCGTTGACATGTCAGCGTAAAGTGCAAATCTGAGACGCATATAGGCTGTACTTGTCCGACACCGAGACGAGCGTTGCAGCCCGCTCGTCGTTCTCGACGCACAATTGCGTGATGAAGTCCATCCCTGCGATGGGTTAGTACTACCAGCCAACATCTCACGCGCGATAGACGTACCTGCACCGTCGTTCCAATATTTTCTCGCGACTGGCTCTACGGGCACGTTAGGAAACTCCTCTATAATAAACTGGACCAACAAGGACGTGCTCGGCGGCTTCTTCCCGGAAGAAGCCAAGGTCGCGTCCGTAGCAGCGATGAACGTGTCGGGTACAAGAACGAGCGAAGGATAATGAATGTGCATCTGATGCAACGTCTTGATGTATGTCGGACAATCTGCCAGCTTTCAGACGAACGTTGGGAGTTCCCCACAGGTCAGACGACGATGAAACAGATGAAAAATGGGTGCTCGAGCGCCGAACATACCTGGACGAGCACAACACGACCCGTTTCTTTATCCATTGCCGCGATGCCCACTTCGTGTGCAACTCCACGGCTTTCGAGGAGAGCAATGACATAGCTGCTTTCATGTCTTGTTGACGCGGACGTCTGAGGGCGGGCAGTTCCAGGACGTGTCGTCCCCGGGCGCGACTGCCCGGTCCATGGACGCGTCAAGTTGCTAGGACGCGACCTCCCTGAGCCTAGGGGACGCGATGGCGTAGATGTCATCGTAGAAGACATCTCTAGGGTCGACGTTTGAGGAGAGATGACTTAGTAGTGTATGTAGTACTCACGACACAGTGACTAACGCGTTTGAGGTTGTGAAGTGTAAAAGTTAGTGTCACTTGCTTAGAAGCTTCGACACCAAAATATAACCACCACTAACCTATATGGTATTATGGTCTTAGCCTCTGTTGGTCACCGCATTCCCTGGAATAAATGCATCGTCATTTCATTCACAAACGACGTATGCAAATTTGGCCCGTAGAGTATAAATTGTGTGCTTATTCTACATGGAATTGCTAGACACGAAGAAAAAGGGGAGGTACGAACATTAAAAGAAACGAAGACGACATGAGGGAGGCAAGAAAAGGTGCTAGCTAGATAAACGTCCCAACAACCCGAACGTCGATCACCGCGTCCCCGGCAATAACGACGGTTGCATGGTGAGCCGGCACCGGATAACAGATCGACAAGATGTGAGCGCGGGAAACTTACTCCCAAGAGGGCGATGTGCTGTAGGAATGCGAGCGGGCGGCAGACCCGTTTTGAGCAGGGCTTGAGGGCGACCACTGCGGCGATGTCGGGCTGTATGCCGGAGACGCCGGGGCTGATAAAAGTGACCGTCAGTAGTCCATGCATGCATCTATCTATATACTCACAGTACGCTGGTGCTAGTGATCCAGAGCCGTCAGCAAAAGAAACCAACGGATCGCGTGGAAAGACTTACAAGCAGGGGAATAAGTGGGTGAGGTGGGAGCTGCAAAATGTCAGTATGTTAAACGCGCAAGGAAATGTATACCTACAATATTTGGGTGATGAGGGGGAAGTGGGCGAGGTGGGCGAGTACTTTGGTGAGGAGGGAGACATATGAACTGGGGCTGCCGACCACGTTAGCGATATAGTTACAAACGTCTGAAAAGAAAGCTTACAAGCTATGGTTACAACGAGATATTAAAGGGGTCAGTAACACATGTAACAGAGAGGCATAGATGCATACTCGGTGAATCTGCAGACACGTCAGTATGCAGCGCCAAAATAAACGAGGATAGAATACGCACATCTCGGGGATGCGGGGCTAAACGACGGACTGGTCGGCGAGTATCGTGGTGACGTGGGACTGAAGGAAGGCGACTGGGGACTATATCTCGGCGACGTCGGGGAGAACGACGGTGATGTAGGTGAATATCTCGGACTAGTCGGCGAGTATCCCGGTGACGTGAGATTGAGTGCCGGAGAAGTTGGCGAATACGTTGGTGACGTAGGTGCCCTGCCGCGGTCGTAGAACGGTGACGTTGCGTATGGTGACGTTCCAAAGGGTGACGTGGCGCCACCAAACGGCGACTGCGGGACATACGGGGATGTCGGCGAATACGTATTGGGGGAGCTTGGACTGTATCCAGGTCCAGCAGGCGACATGCCACCAGCTCCGAGAGGGCTTTGCCCATACCCAAGGAACGAGAAACTCGCAGCATCTTCGCCACCTTGGACAGCGAGGGGAGAAAACGCGGCTGACTCGCCTTTGAACGCAGTCTCGGACCACGCAGGGGAGTTGGTGTCGTATGGCGTCATTGCCACTTGCCCTGGCGTTATACCGCCGTCCGCGTGAGCTGCCAGCATATTTTGGACCGGGAGACGATGATCGACGATGGCGTCCTTGAGCATATCAATGTCCAACGCAACGTCGAAAGCGCCCGTTCCCATCGGTGCCAACTGCCCAAACATGACGTTCTCTGCAATACCATGACAGTCGTCCTTTTCTCCAACGGCTGCTGCTTCCATCAAGATTTCCACCGTCTCCTCGAACGAACAACGCATGAGAGCGCCCGTGTCAGCGCGGTTGATACCATGCCGCGTGATAGCCATCAGCGTGCCGCGGTGCGTCATGAGGTCGCACAGCAACGCAAGGTGTCGGTAGTTGACATACGAACCATCGAATTCGATGACACCGCGCAGCTCCTTCATGATGGCACCACGTGCAGCCTCGATGCCCAACACATTGAAAACTTCCACGCAGCTGTTGGAGTACGTGCGCGTGAAGTCGACACCATCGACACACATGACAGCCTTAAGGTTGACACCGTCCGTCTCCAACATCCACTCCTTCTTCATCTTGATTGCGCCCTCTTCGTTGTGGAACACCTTGTCGTGCTCCTGCAAAAAGACACGGCGAATACTCTGTACGCCACGAAGATTGACCGAGTTGACCATGGTGTTCTCCAATTGGCGCAGGAAGACGTCTTCCTCGATAGATCCCATCCCATCCTCGTCCTTGTCTGTCCCCCCAAGCACACGACACCGAATGACCAGTTTCTCGGAGTTGTCCTCGCTCCAGATGACGAAAAGGTCCGTCTTGAAGCTCTCCGCAATCCGACCCGCGACGAAGGCCATCGTCAACTTCCTGTCTATCATGCGCGCACGGTCGAGCACCAGCCGGAGAAGCCAAGGCGATTGGAGATGCAGCTTCGACTCGATCTCTTCATCTGGAATCGCGAAGAAAGACTCCACGAACACGGAATCCTCCTCGATGATGGTGGACGTAGGGTCCGGGTCGTACCAAATCTCAACGGCGGCAGTGACGGTCTGAAGGGACGTATAAGCCAGCTCTTGCTCCACATTCTTCGCCAACGTGCTACTCTCCGCGAGCGCCGGCTCCAGGTACACCGAGAGCGAGGGCGTCTTAATGTTGGTGGCAACGTTGATGATCTCCTTCAGACGCGGCACACCGAGGGTCACGTTCTTGCTCGACACACCAGCATAGTGGAAAGTGTTCAGCGTCATTTGTGTGGCTGGTTCCCCGATAGACTGCGCGGCGAGCGTCCCACACATTTCGCCAGGGTTCACGAGAGACTGGTTGAACTTGGCCTCGATTTCTCCTAGCACCCACTCGAATGCCTCCCGGTTGAGATGGTATTGCTCCAGCACGCGTCGCGTCGCTAGCGTCGCCCGCACATGCATACGGAAGGTGAGCGACGAGTTCACTTGCACCTCCCTGCTGAACGGGTCGTCCCCAGGAATAGGAAGGAGTCGTTCAGTGAGCTGATGTACAGCGTCGACGATATAGGTAGGCTCGAGGTCGCTGGGCTTTCGCCGATCGATATGGAAGATTTGGGTAGCGTTCTGGATGATGCGGTGGAGGTTGACGGGGAGGTAGTGGGGTGTTAAACCGTCTGCACGGGGGAATATGAACATTCGCAGGTCCCGGCGATCTTGAACGAGTCGTGCGTATTCCTCGTCCAACTTCCCTTGCAACTCCAAGGAACTGTCATCAATACCGATCTGCAGAACACCCGGCAAAAATCCTCCTTCTTTATCAGTCACGTCCACCCGATAGTTGTGCTCGAACTCCTTGTCGGACATTCCAAATGTGTCAATCTTCTGCCGCTCGATGAACGCGCCATCCATCCCGTCTTCGCCGTAGATGAACTGTATCAGGTCTCCAAGGGAATTGCGCACGGTGCCGTCATAGCAAACCATGACATCCTCCAGCGCCTTGACCAGCCGTCGTTGGATGTAACCAGTCTCGGCAGTCTTGACAGCAGTATCGATCAACCCTTCACGACCAGCCATGGCATGGAAGAAGAACTCCTGAGGCGTCAACCCTCTCAAGTAAGAGTTCTCCACAAATCCTCTGGCCTCCGGGCTGAAGTCGTCCTTGGTGAAGTGCGGCAGAGTCCGATGACGGAAACCGAACGGTATACGGCGTCCTTCCACACTCTGTTGCCCGACACAGACTGACATCTGCGAGATATTGATGTAAGAACCTTTCGAACCTGCGGTGACCATCTGCTTGACGTTGTTGTCCTCCTTCAGGTTCTTTTGAGCGTATTGACCGGAGTCGTCACGGGCGCGGTTTAGCTCTCGTTCGACTTTGCTCTCGAACGACTCTCGGATAGTCATTCCCGGCATGGGTTTCAGTCGGTCGTGGTAAGCGTCGTCGATGATCTCCGCGACCTGTTGCTTCTTCTCTCCAATGCGCTGGGTGATGTAGCTCATAACCTTGGGACCAGCAATTGTGTCACCGATGCCGATGCTGAAGCCATTATGGAACAGCCAGAAGTTTACGACCATCTGGATCCCCGTAAACACCGTGCGAGTAGCCTCCGGACCCTTCTCGCGGAAGACGACATGGATAAGACCACCCTGCGTCGCGCCGACGGTCTTCTTGTCCACAATGCCGAACAAGATTTCTCCGTTGTCGATCATCATACCATCGTCGAAAACAGGGTTCGACGACTTTGGATCAGGTGCGCGGTGAATATTGATGCCCCGAGGGATAACCATGCTCAGGATCTGCTTGCCCGTCCAAAGAGGCTTCGGCTTGATGATCGCCGGAGTTGGCACATCGCCATCCCAATCCGGAAGCCAGAGGAGGATATTTTGGACGTGATTCCAGTCCAAGAATGAGTCTCGTAGGGTAAATTTGCGGATACCGCAGAGCGTGTCCTGTACGATGCCCATAACGGGCTTGTTCGCTTGTGGGGATATAATCTACGAAAATTTGTACCCAACTCAAAGGTGACGACAAGTAAAATTACTGACCTGGCGCGGGACCCATGCGATCTGACTCAGCTCAGCACGGGTTTCTTCGGACTGGGGTATGCTAGAGGAACCACTGAGTCAATGGAATGGCCAAATGAAGTTAGGACGTACTGCATGTTCATTTCATCTCCGTCGAAGTCAGCATTGTATGGTGGCGTGACGGATAAATTTAAACGGAATGCTGTGAATCATCCCATCAATCAAGCCACCTCCTAATCCGGAAACAGATAAATACGCACTAGAGTATGGCATAAGTTTCACCCGATGGCTCATCATACTCATCTTGTGCAAACTGGGCTGCCGATTAAACAGAACGAAACTAAAGGTGGCCCACAGGTCAGCACATCCCAATCAAAGACCCCAAAACGACACAACTTACTCTCCATCTTTGAGATGCCTCTCAACAATCCACCCATACTGAAGGAACGCATCCGCTCGCTTGTTATATCGCAAGTCTATACGTTCCCCGGTGTCTCGAACAACGTATCGTGCCCCAGGATACGTTGAGGGACCATTCCGCACAAGTTCCTGGAGGTAGGCGATGTTATAGGGCGTCACTATACCCAAGCATCAGTCCACTGCTAAAGCCCGCCACAGAAGAGGTCACACGTACCTCGTTCGGGATAAGTCAGGTTCATTGCTATGCTCCTCGGCACACCGACTTCATCCAATTCCAGATTTGGATCACCCGTGATGACTGTCCGTGCGGAAAAGTCCACACGCTTTCCCATCAAATTGCCGCGTAGGCGACCTTCCTTCCCTTTTAGACGAGCACGGATGGCTTTGACCGGACGTCCGCTTTTCTGTAACGCTTGTGGAATACCAGCTATGTCGTTGTCCATATACGTGGCAACGTGGAACTTCCGGACGATGTCAGCAACGAATCACAAATGAACGTTCACCAAACATACCTGCAGCAACTGCTCAAACTCAGTGATAACGTGCGCAGGGGCTCCCTCTTGTTCGCAACGCCTAACATTTGCAGAGGCTTTGATGATGTCCCCAAGCTTATATGTTAAGTCGTCTTCACTCCTCATCGCTCCTCCATCCACCGCTATACTAGGGCGAACGGGAGGTGGGGGAACGGGCATCACAGTCAAAATCATCCACTCAGGTCGCGCATATTCGTCCGAGAGCCCAATCAAGTGCAGATCCGAATCGGACATCTTTTTGAACGTCGTATACACCTCGGAAGGCGTATACAGCCTTTTGTCGGGCTGCAACGACTTGACGTCCTATACCCATGAGGGTGAAACGTTTAACGATGTTAATCCTCAACGCGCTGTATATACTAACCTCATCTTCATCCTTGGGACGCTTGTATTGGACGAACAACTTGAGACCTTCCTTTCGGATATCAGGTTGGATGTGGCCACAACCACCGTGGCCTTTCTTTGCCTCATCAACATCCCCCTCCGCACCATCCTCTTTGGGTTCATCAGTTTCGCAAACTTTTTTGGTCTTGCAGTGGGCCCAGACGACAGCCATCCGTGCTTTCGGGTCGCGAACATGCCGTATTTTGTCGGCGAAGTTGGGGTCCGACTAATAAACGCACAATGATATTGCAGCAGCACCGACGGCAAGTGTGCAGGGATAAAAACCATCAGTAAAATGTTTGAGAGAAAGATGCGACGTGCGCAAAAAATCGCTACTAGGCTAAAAAAAAGCGTCACAAGGAGGCAGCGGACAAGCACATATATGCTAAGCCACAGCATGCGACGTCTCGCACATGCGTCACAGGCGAGAGCGGCATGTCGAGACCACAGGTATGCCGTCAGCAGACCGATAGTGGTCAGGACTTTATTTCGCACTCCTCGTTCAGCGCCCCATTTCACCGCGCACCTCGTGTCCAACCAACACTGGGCGCTTGCAATGGCTTACGCGGCGATCAAGCGACCGAAAACGCGCGCTAGCCACGCCACAGCAGGCCAAACGCCTCGATAAATCGAGGGCTGCCGCGGTGCGGGTTTGGGGTTCTCCAATGGATTATGGAGAGAGCCCCCAGAAAATTGGGAGGTGGGGTGCGAAACGAGTAGAGTTAGATGCGACTCACGATATCGGCCTTTAGTTTCCCACAATTTACACATATACACTCGAGGATCTTTTTCACTTTGACAATAAAACCTTTGTGGGGCGGTGAATCCAAAAGTTTGCAGACAAGGGAAAAGCGACGAACCTGGATGAAAAACTGGCCTTGCCAATTCTATGTGGCCAAAGTGACCAGGACACTCGGACATGCCCTCCCCGCAGGTTTGACACTTGAAGTTTCTGTCAATGGTGCCCATGCGGGGATCCATCAAGCCGCCGAGCTTAGGTTTATGACTCGCTTCATCCATGACCTCTGGATGCTCTATCTTAGCTACAGAGTAAGCTTTCTGCGAGATAGGAGAATGATTAATGAAAGGGAAAACTGGAGGGAAAAAGGGCGCGCACGATTTCCTCTGGAGAAAGGATACCAAATTGGACCTCCTTAACTTTGCGGATGGGAGCTGCCGAGTACGCGAACTGGTGACCAAGCATGATTGGAAGCGAAGGAGGAAGGAGTCGAACGCGCGTCTGAGGTGGGTAAAAAAAAAAGAGGGAAACAAGAGACCAAAACGTGAATTAACGCGAATCGAAATGGCCGTGCAGAGCTTTGCGCGGAGAAACGTCGGAAAACTGTGAATTTTTGGGCCTCGACGCTGGACTTTTGATGGTGTCGACAAGGCGAAAAAAGAAAGAGAAAACGGCAGAAAAACGGTGAAACGTGATTGCTGCTGTTCTATGTGATTCCAAGAGCTCAATGACGCCAAGCAATGGACGTTGCTGTGCACGACGAGGAGCGCTGTGGACCCGGTCTCGAGCGACGATGGTCGTTTGAGAACAACCTGTGAATGAGTCGCACGTTCTAACTCCGCTCCAATTCACTTGCGCACCCGGCTCTGAGTCACTCCCGTGGCAGTCTGACTAAAATGGAAATCCTACCCGTACACGTGGGGGTCGATTAGACGGCCGGCATGGATATATTTAAATCGGCGCTTGAACGTCGGGACTAAGTGGAGACGGCATGCTGCGGCGGTGCGGTGACTCAAGAACCACCAAAGCAGGATGACATCGCTGACCAGCTGGCTCTGGGGAACGTCGCAAATAGACGAGGCCGTCGGTGAGCCCGCTCATCGCTTGTCGCTGACGTCGAGCGCGCACTGACACTCGACTTGCTCAGACAAGGCCACGTCCGAGCTCATCCCAGCCGGCGCTGAAGACGTCGCACTCAATCTTGAAATATGCGATCAGATCCGCTCAAAGTCGGCCCCAGCAAAGGACGCCATGCGTGCACTCAAGCGCCGTCTCAACCACAAGAACCCGAACGTACAAATACTTGCCCTTGGCGTGAGTACCCTCCATGGCTCACCGATGCGACCCTCCTCATCTTCACCCCCAGCTCACAGATGTATGCGTCAAGAATGGCGGAGACCACTTTTTGGTCGAAGTTGCGTCTAGGGAATTTATTGACAACCTCGTTTCCATCCTCAAGATCCCTACTCTGAATCATGCTGTGAAAGCTGACATACTCAAATACATTCAGTGCTGGGCTCTCACTTTCGAAGGAAAACCTTCCTTGAGCTACGTGGGTCAGGTCTACAAGACACTTAAGAACGAAGGTACGCTACTTGCTCTTCTTGAATTCTTCCCCCTCAAAGCCCCCCAGGATATGAGTTTCCTCCGAAAGACCTCGCGCTCGCCAACTCGGCTATGGTAGACACCAGTACCGCACCAGAATGGATCGACTCTGATGTCTGTCTTCGCTGTCGAGCTCCGTTCACTTTCACAAACCGGAAACATCACTGTCGTAACTGTGGCCAAGTTTTTGACCACCAGTGTTCGTCCAAGTCGACTCCCCTCCCCCACTTCGGTATCGCTCAGCCCGTTAGAGTTTGTGACGGTTGTCATTCAAAGCTCTTACGAAAGAATCAGAGGACGTGCGTGTACTCTATTCATCTCTCTTGTCGTTCATACTCAGGCTCTGCAGCGACAAGGGTCACCATCTTTCCGCGAGCATGTACGCCCCCCGAAATAGTGGCGCCCGCGATGCATTTGACGCTGAGCTACAACGTGCGATCCAACTCTCCCTCCAGGAAGTTGGCGCTTCTTCTGCGTCGACCAAACGACCCGGGTATGTCCCGTACCAACCGTACTCTCAACCCTCGGAACTGCCCATTGTCAACCGCTCGACCTACCCTGAAAGACGAATGTCGGCACCTCCTGCAACCACAATTGCCGATGATGATGATGATCCAGATCTAAGAGCGGCAATCGAAGCTAGTTTGAGGGAGGCAAGCATGCCGAAGGCAAGTGCGCCAGTGGAAGCCCCACCTGTCCAAGACACGAGCTACTCTTCTTCCTACCCACCAACTGGTGCCTCCACGGCATCTGTGCCAGACATTCCGAGCTTTGATCTCGAGCCTCTCGAGTCAGATGCGATCCTTACATTCAGTCAGGCTATTGAACAGGTTCAATCGCAGGGTGGAAGAGACATGTCGAGGTACCCCGCAGTTAGTGGACTGTACGACAAAGCAAGTGGACTCAGACCAAAGCTTGCGATGAGTTTGGATGACACAGGAAGAAAGCAAGGTATGTTTCACTTGTATTCTTTCTGCTTGGGCCTCTGAAAATGGCTCTCATTCCCTAATAACAGAACTCTTGTCCGAGATGCACGATAAACTGTCGCAAGCGGTCAAACTATATGACAAGTTACTCACGAATCAGGTGTCCCACCCAACTTGGCAACGTACCTCTCCGGAACAGGCCCGACCGTCGACGCTTCCTGCAGGACAGGCGTATGCCCCAAATGGGTATGCTCAATCCCAAGGGCAAAGTGGATACAACCAATGGGCCTCTTCTTCGACTGCGTACGCACCATCCCGAGCGGATACGATGTTGTCTCAAGTCCCCCAGTCGCCCACCATACAGACTTCCTTCCAACCGTCGTATGCCCCGCCTCCACCGCCTATGTCGAACACCTTAGGACCCTCTTATTCCCAACCTTCATATTCTTACCAGGCTTCCAGGGCTGAGCAAGAGCCACAACGCCAGATTGCATCACCACCTGCACCTCCTGTGTCTTTGCCGACACTACAGCCTCTCCTTTCCGGTGCCCAAGCGACGGAGAGCTATCAACCTGTGTCCATACTACAAGCAATCACCCCAGCTCCTCTTCCAGAAAATCTGGATGGAATAGACGGCCAACGTGGATTTGAGGCGAAGAGCGTGCTCCCTCCTCTCCCCGAATTTCACTCTCAGCACGTCTCACAACTTCCACCGCCTGGCCTCCCTTCGCCGATTCTTTCTGTCGACGGTTCCCCGGGAAGAAGCACCGTGGGGCGCGCCCATACGATATCTTCTCGTCCATCTCTTGCCTCCCCGCCTCCTCCGCAATCACATCCGTCTCTTGGGCGCTCGTCGACGGTCTCCTACGGCCCAGCTAATCAAACTCGTACCCAACCCTACCCGCGGGCGCATCCCGTTCACGCTGTACACCAGCCCTTGCAACCGCCACCTTTCCAACCTCAGCTGAATCCACCGCCACCAATGCCAGTCTTTCCCACCGCTCCGACGAGCTCACCACAAGTGTTTGACTTGTATGCGCCATCGGTACCGTCTGCACCACCGCAGGATCGCAGGGAGGAGTTGTTGATCGAGCTGTAGTTTTCTTACTAGATGGCACTGTTTTTTTGCATGATACGGTTTCTTTCTGTGCTAACATAACACGCAAGACGTCGACCAATACATGATGACAGCAGACATCCTGTACTAATTTCGGTTGTCACTATCGAATACATATATCTATCATATTAAGCACAGGCGCTACATAGCGTGTCCAACCGCGTGCTTTCCGTGCTGATCCCGACGCGATCTAGGGGGAGGCACTTTCCTGTACTCCTATTTCGTTCCGTATATTAACAAAGCGTGACTAGGTAAGTAAGATACTGCTGCAGTAGCTACTAGAGTTGCGAGGAAGTATGAGACAGTGAGAATAATGAGGGATCATTTACATTGTACTGAATCCAGATTAGAAGATGATGGTACCTGGGATGCATTAAAGGTATGATAATGCGAGAAATGAGTGTATGTATCGTACTACAGTACGCATAATTCTCATAATGCATGACGCAGAGTAATATTAGCACCGCCCGACGCTATGCATTATGAGCAGTTGTACTGTATGTATCGTGTGCTGAGAAATGTACTTGCGGCATATGCATAAGGGACCGTTCTCCTATTTTTTCTCCAAGGGAATTGCTGAAGAAGACGCCACCCACTGCATGAATTGCTGTCATGGAACTCGACATTCTCAGGGATGAGGGTCTGGTTTATGCGGAGAAACTGAAGGAAGTGGGGGTCCATGTCACGCACAAGGTGTACAAGATGATGGCTCCCCATCAAATCCTATCTATGGACGGTGGGTCATGCATCATATGCGCTTTCAACCAGCCAAAATTGTCCCTAATCCAATCCATCGTGACCATGTGCTCCGAGTCTGGATCTCACAGGGTAAGCGGTAGTTGTCTCTGATGACGGTTCTTGCTGATAGTATCACAGTGTACTTGCCATCGGCCAAGAGTTGGTAGCCGATGCAACAAGAAATTTGGCACGAGTAGTATTTGGAAAGTTCGAGCTGTACATAGTGCTTATCTCTAGCAATGAAACCGCGAAGTTGTACATCATTTGAAGCGGTACTACATGATTCGAACAAGTTCTCAGATTACAGTAAAACATGTGCTCAAGCAGCGGCGATAGCCTCTATCTCGATATCGAAATCGTATGGAAGTTTACCAGCTTGAATGCAGGTGCGAGCGGGCCTTGGTTCTGGGACGAACTGTACATGCCAGACGTGAGATTGTAAACAGCATCATGATAAACCTATCAAGTAGTATACCTGAGTATAAGCTTCGTTGACCTTGTCAAAATCGTCCATGCTCTTCAGGTAGATATTGACTTTAACGACCTTGTCCCAAGAGGAATTGGCAGCATTGAGCACGTCGGCAAGATTGCTCAAGCATTGTTTCTGTTCAAATCGTTGAAGTGATTCTCTGTAAATCAGCGGATTTCATGCGACATACAGTATGAGCTTGAATGTCCCCTGGGACGGGTTTCCCTTCTTTGTCTGCGGGAACTTGACCGCTGAGGAAGATCAGTCCGGACGCTTTCGAAGCATGGGCTATTCATTCGGTTAGGCAATCCAACTAGGGAGGACAGTGAAATGACGCGCACAGTACAGGGGGTGCTGTGGCCGTTCTGAACTATTGATCCTCTGGAGAGAAGCCATGGCGTAAACGGGATTTGAAGATGGTAACGGAATGCGCTAGAGCTAGACACTGTGGACGAGTCCTACACAAGATTTTGGAAAGTATGTCGGTCATTTATATTGATGTGATCGCTCAATGATGACTAATTACCTTTATCGATCTGGTTTATCGATCACGCAAAATGACTCGGACTTGCTCGGAATCCGTATTATCGGGTTGACATCCGTCGACGCGCGTCGTTCAACGCGTCATGATGAGTCGCTTGCTTGACATGCTTCTAGTGCCGCCGCCACCATCACGTCGCCTCGCGCTGGCGTGCTGGCAATGCGTGTCGTTCAGCGCGCAAACGTTGCTTGACTGACGAATCGGTTTGGTTAGGACAATTGGAGTGACAAAAGGAGCAACCAACTTGCCAAGGATCCGTATCGTAACCGATTGATTGCCGATCCTTTGTCCCTAAACGCAAGCATCTAAGTAACTAAACGCGAATTTATGGAGCTCTAACCCCCCAAAACAAATTCAGCGCGATTGAGTAATTGTGGGAACGAATTACAGTATGCGTTATAGAGACTCGGACAAGCCATAAAACGACCATTTGACTGTTGGGGCTGCAAAGCGGGGGGGATCTCGGCATCTCACCCGCTGTCGCCGAGGGAGGCTGCTCGAGAAGGTTCGAACCCAACTGACGTGACAGCTGTTTACATTGATCAGTGTCCAGTATTGGTCCAGTAGACATGTCTCCCTTCAAGTGGATCAGTGAGTTCAGAATATGTTTTCACTTTGCCTCTCACCTTGGAACGAGTAATAGTTGTTGCATCATATGTCATGCTGAACAATCCGGAGCAATGCAAGAGAAGAGAGAGTCAAAAACAGTCGAGTCAAAATGGAGTGAAACACATTGCACGGGAAGTGCAGGAGCGATTATTGGATCCTTGCACGCGTTACACGTTTTGACCAGACTCGATGGCAGAGGGGCAGACGGATGTGATTGGGCCAACTTTTGGAAGATCTGCCAACGGATGTCTGTAAACCGGGGGAACACGACAAAGGAAGAGGCGTATCTGGACGTAGCAATCCATAGATTGGCCGAAACTACCGCCGATTGGGCTTGGCGAGTGTGGACGTCGCACTCGCAGTGTCTTAGCTGAGCGAGCTAAGACTCCAAAGAACAAGAGCACGCGTGCGGATTACATAGTCTGAGACATAGAGTAGTCGTCTGTAAAGCCCACCGAGGGGACAAAGGCAAGAGGAGCATCGCATACGCTCGTCCGACGTGAACCGAGTACATACTACATACGCCATCTCATCTCTACGCTCTGTCGTGCCTGAAGGCAACCTAAATCCGTACGGACTATGGCACCTCGACTCGAACGCGACTATGTGAGGGGACTGTATAGGATGGAGGGAATCCAACCAGAACAAGACTGGCTTGTTCGGTTGCTGCATTCAAGT
>JBBPOS010000247.1:0-40596 GCA_038091575.1 Leccinum subgranulosum
CGTCATCCTTGTCGCCGAACGCGTTCCACCACTGGGACGCCACCTCGTCCGACGGCGCGTCCTGGACAACAACCAAGAGCGGACGCATGTCCCCGCCATAGGACCGGTAGAATTCCTCAGCGCACCGCCGAGTCGCGCCCGTGTTCTCGGCGCGGAGAGAGGTGCAGAAAATCAGCAGATCTGCCCCGCGCGAGGCGACTTGGTTCTTGAACCGTGTACCGGCGCTCAGCTGGCTGTCGCGGATGCGATACACCAGGAACGGGCTCCCCCCGACGTCCATGAATTGACCGCCTTCAAATGGCGGCGGCGACGACGCATCCTGAGAACCGAATCGGAACGGACATTCCAGGAGATCACATATCGCGACGACGGGCGTCGGCGGAGAGAGACTCTTTTGCCTCGACGGCCGAAACACGGCGTGTACGTCCGCGAGGGTGGCCGAGACCCAGCCGTCGCTATCAGTTCCCCAACGGTCACGAGCACATGCACTCGCGATCACGTCCAAGACGACACGTCTGGACGCGTAACAACGTTGTTTGAGTATGGGCGAATCCTCCTCGTCCACGTTGAGCGTGGTGACGCACGCGTGACCATCAAAATGCATCTTCAGCTTCGCAAACTCTGACCGGTTCGCAGTCCACCAATCTTCCATCTCTTCTTCGTAATTCTCCAGCCCAGTCACGACGGCCACGATGGGAACCTTCTTTCGACAGATCGCGGAGTAAAAGAGATTATAATCCCTGAGCGAGGTTCGGCAAAGACGAGTGCCTCTGACACAATGGATCAGCAAATGGAGGCCGCTGGCCTTGCTGAGATCGCGCAGGAGATACTTGAGGTTCTCCTCTGCAACCTTCGCAGGAACAATTCCGTGAGTGCCTTCATCAAGACCTGACGTGTCCCAGATTGCGTACGGAGTGCCATCGTCGAACTTGAATTCATACTTCTGGTGCTGAAACGTGCACCCCTCGGCACTATTAGACGTAGCGGCGATTGATTGACCAGCAATCTGATTAATGAGAGAACTTTTCCCTATGCCGCTCTCACCGAAGACGACGATGTTCTTTGGGGAGCTTTCCGCGGGATACTGTAGAGGAACACGAGCACGTTCAATGAAGGAATAAGCAAAGGGACGAGGTACTGTACGAACGGTTTGTTGTCTGACACCGTGGCGCTTGCGGCCTACCATGCTCTCGCGTGGGAAGGGGTGAAAATAGAAGGGAGATAGTCTGAATCAAGAGTAAGGGAGGAGCTAGATGAGTGGACGACGAGTTCTGGACGTAACTAACGATTTGGATCCATTCCAACGACTGTAGCGCTCTTTTTATATTATAACTGATATTGATTGAGCGGTGACCCGACGTTTGCCCAACGTGACCGGATCTTAGTTGGCACACTGGCAAAAGGGGGTCAGAAACCGGAAGGCTTCCGTACTCCCAACACAAACGGATAAAAATCAGTCAAAACTTTAGTTAGGTGAGCTACTTTGTTCTCAACCTGTAGCAGCGTGCCGAAAGTCGTAGCTTATAATGTTGAAACAGCAGAAAATCCTTACTTTTTTTTTTTGCTTACCTGATTATGATAAGGATCTGGCCACAGGCCACAGGCCACGCGTCACGCGCGTGCCGCACGAACAAATGATCCTGATTTAGTTATTCAGTGCTGACAACACTCTCAGGCTGCTGCCAGTGAGGTCCAATTATTCCGTTCCGTCACTTGTCTAATGAGTCCGTGTGTCGCAACAAGTCTCAGCCATATACAACACAACGTCCGTGCGAGCTAGCTCATCGCCTTGAAGCAAAGTTGGGGCGGAATCGCCATGCCTGTTGCTGTACATGGCTGAGACTTGTTGGGACGCACGGACTCAATAGGTGATCACGGAACGGAAAAGTTGGATCTCACTCGGATGAACGGCACGGCGCCGCGTGACGCGTGACGTGCCAAGGCCCAAGGCTTGTGCCGCACTGGTTTGCAAAAAAATCCTGTAAATAGTTTCTATTGCACCATAAGCTATGACTTTCGGTACGCTGCGACAGGTTGAAAGAGCAAGGTAGCCCACCTAATTTCAATTTTGGCTGATTTTCAAATCCGTGGAAGTCTTCCACTTTCCCCCCGTCAAGATCCGGCGGTCACCGGACCGGTCACGTCGGGTCACTGCAATCATTCTGCAATAATGCAAAGCTCGTCAGTTTGCCTGTGCCATGCCACAGTCTGGCCCACTGATAGTACCAAAAAAAAAACTCTCTAGCCGTTGGAATCAAAGTTATCAAACCCAGATGATTAAGGCATACTGCCGGGCTCGAGAAGCTTAAGCTAATGCAAGTTGGACTTGTTGCAGCCTGGATGACGCAGGTGGACTAGGTGCGGAAAGCGACAGATTAATGGACTGCACACCTGGATGCGTGTC
Organism: Leccinum subgranulosum; assembly: GCA_038091575.1. NCBI lineage: Eukaryota > Fungi > Basidiomycota > Agaricomycetes > Boletales > Boletaceae > Leccinum > Leccinum subgranulosum. The sequence goes on from JBBPOS010000247.1 coordinate 2,405, forward strand.
TGTCGTGTCTCGACTCGATGATGTTATCACCGACATTCACGGCCAGAGATACTGTAGTATTTTGCTGATCAGGGAACTGAGCTTTGTCGAAAAACGACACTCCATTCAATTCTTTGAAGCTCCGACTGTAACTGAATTGGAAGGCGCCTTCGAGGCTTCGACGACTCCTAAGTCCTTGAACTACGGTTGGGCCTGCCAGAGGGGTGGCCCCATCCCGCCTTTACGCACTGCATGTCTTGTCGCTATCATGCTCGTGATTTCCTACTTTTCCATGGAGGAAGTTACCATTGAAGGGAGGTCATTGACAACCACCGTTCGGTGGGAAATCAAAGTATCATTTCTCTCCTCTGCTACTCTTTTTTTAATCAGTCCATACTTCGATACCGTTGCTAGCTGACCATGATTATCTGGTTCTGCATCAAAATTAAACATTATGAATGTGCCGTCCAACCTCCAAAGATCATACTCGACTTCTGAACGGGAACTTGCGTATCTCATTGTTCGATAGCGACCACTCTAAATGTGTCAATCGTGTGGTACAGCGACGCGTAGAACGAGGTTCACCATGCTCCAAGACCGTTTCGGCGCGACACGAAAGTACGATCAACGGCGTCTAGGAGCGCTTGATCTCCTTTGCTAAGCTCCCTATGGCCACATGTTCAAATGTCTTTTCAAACCAATAGCACAAGGCGGCGACACAGATCCAGAACACGGCGGTGAACAGCGGTCAATGAGGTTCAGTCCTGTTATTATGCGACACTGCATTGAAGATATGTGGACAGATCATCATTCTTTCTTTGTAACTCTCCCAAGTCAGCACCCCCATCACGGAAACAGCGATGGGTAACAAACAAAGGTTGTGACTGCGTAACAACTCTATAGATCGAATCTCGGCCGAAGTGTTCCAGATGCATTTCCAAATATCATCTTGTTGTGACTCAGAACACATCGAGGAGTTGAACGATTGTGAGTGCCGCGTCACTGACAGAACCGCAGAAGCATGGCAACGACAGATTCTTACAAACTCTCCTGATCGACGCCCATGTCATTCCACAGCACAACAGCAATTAATTCCATCCAAGGGTATTTATGCACTCTCTGTACTCCCATTTTCGTGGGTCAACTCTTTGCCTTTTTCGTGTGCCTGGTGGGTAATCATGTGGATGGCATCTTCGCCATCAAACAACGCTGCAGTCTCTTCGAGCGTCCGGTTCTTGGTCTCCACGATGAAGAACCAACAAAAAATGAACTCAAATGCGAGCCAGCAGACGTATACGAGCTAGATGGTCGAATGCGTCAGATTATTTTGTCCGCTCGCCATGGATGGATATTGAGCGTGACTTACGTAGTACTTCCATCCGATAGCATGTACTGGTTGAAGATGAGGGCGAGCGAAATGACAACGCCGAAGACGATGAACCCTTTGGCCCGGATGTTGTATGGCAAGATCTCGACCGTGTATGAGACAATGAGGGGCGTGAACGCAACGCCATACGCGGCGTAGAAGAGGAAGATGAACACTATCACAGCATGTCCGGCCGCAGCCTTCCCGTGTTGAGCATACTGAGAGAAGCAGATCGCTTGTGCAATGTAGAAAAGCATCGTCAAACCAGTAGACGTCAGAAAGAGGAATCGGCGACCCAACCGGTTGACCATGAAAGCGCCGTACACCGCCCAGCCCAAGTTCCAGATTTGCAGAATGCCGTTGATGAGGAGTTGAGTGCCCGTATTGGTAATGCCGATTTGGTCAAAGACCTCGGTCAAGTAGTACGAGACGAGGCCGTTGCCAGAACACTGCGAAAAGAATGCAAGGGCGACGATGACGCGCATGCGCATGCGGTTTCCGGGAGTAGCGATGAGAGACCTCCAGCCAACGTTCGCACCCACCGTGCGGTCAAACTCAAGGGCAGCTTTGATTTCCTGAAACTCGTACTGCACGAGTGGATCTGATCTGAAGGCAAACTTATTAGTGCAAAATAGGAAATGCGTTGATGTCCACCTACGCATCGCCATCAGCATGGTAATAGGCAAGAGTTTCCAGTGCCTCCTCTTCGCGTCCCTTGCTCAGTAGCCAACGAGGCGACTCGGGCGCAAACAGAACCAGGATACACTGCAAAACTGATGGAATGCACTGTAAAACTGATGGCAAGCGCCACGCTCATGTGCTGTTCATCTGAAAGGTTCCGTATGTCGTCCACGCGGCACTAAGAATATAATCGTGATTCAGAAATAAAAACACGGAATTGTACAGAAAGACGTACATGATAGAACCGGAATATCGAAGGGAATTGTACAGGGACGTCAAAGGGGCGCGATATGTTGGGTAGGAAAGCTCAGTAACCAGCATTGGAGCGGCGTTTACTATATATGTATGTGTTACTTGGCTTACGAGACCTCACGACTGAAAATTGACGCTGCTTACCCGAAAAAGTGAGGCCAAATCCAATCAAGAAGCGAGCCCCCATGAACATGCTGACTGACTGAGCAGCAGTTTGCATCGCTATCGTGATGCACATGATATTCGCGCCCAACCACACTGTACGACGACGACCGAGACCATCGGACAAGTAAGGTGCAAAGGGATAAGCTGCCAGACAACCGATATTCTATATGGACACACGGTTAGCTGATAAAACATCACGATTTCTACATGCTCACTTGAATGGCATTGAGCAGACCGAGTTTCCCGCCAGAGGGGTGGTTGAAAGCAGACTCCCACTGATCGAGAGACTGCAAACCGTTCATCATACTGCCGTCGTAACCGTTCGTTGATGAAGTAATAACTCTGTGGGTGATATCGTCAAAAAATTCATGACATGCGAGTGCTCTTCTGGACGTACAACAGGACAATCCATGCATGAAGTACAATCAGTCTGGCTGGGATGTGAGCTAATACAAAGGAACAACTATGTGTGGTGCCTACCGCCTGTTATTGTACCACTTTCTTCGCGGGTCTATCAGATCCACCAGAGATGCACCCTCAGTTTCGACAGGGGAAACACCAGCAACTGGCATATTGTCTGATGAATGGTCGAAAGAAAGAGCAAAGAGGGCAAGTGGAGGCAAGAATTTTATCGTCTAGATGCTTTATAGCCTAGATAACCAAACTCGAATGTCGGATCGAATGGTGTGAGGTTTTTCCGAAGGAAACTGGTCTGCTGCCCAATTGTCGAAAGGAGTTACAGCGGTCCCTTTTCGACATTCTTGTGCGGTCTAGAGCCATGTCATCCCTAATGGAGTTCGGAGACTCAGTGGGAACGAAGTTTGAACGACACGCATTGCAAGATGTGCATGCCAAGCTTTGCAAATTTTGACTCCGTCAATTCATTTAAGGCCTGTATGAGACGCACGCACATGCATAAGCACAATTCCGGGTTCAAGAAGCTGGAGTTTTTGAATTAACTGGACTTGGTTCGAAAACTTTCCCCGCGGGAGGGACTTACTGCGGAACGACACAGGTGGACTACTGTAACAGTAAGAAGGTGCGGAAAGCGATAGATTGCTGCACGCCTGGATCCGTGTCGATCAAGTCTCGACTCGAATATCTTGTCACTGACATTTACAGCCACCGGCAATATTCATATTTTGCTGATCCTGCTAGGGATGATCAGTTTTTTGAACGTTCTCTCTGTGTACGTAGTGACCAAGCCGTCACTGACACTCACTGTTTCCATTTTAGGTAATTGTGTTGAATGATATCTTCTTGCTGAAAACGCGCAGGTCAATTGGCACTTCTACTCCACCCCTCGGCCTCAGGCCTCACTATTCGGAGTAGCATTACATACCTAAGTGAACGTACTTCCCACCGTTCACGCTCACGGAGCTAGCCGTACAATGATCGCACTCGCATGATGTTCATGCTGATATCTTTTGCTCCGAGTCCGCCGCTAACTTATCGCCAACCGCGGTCCGTCGAGTGGACTCGATAGTCGAAAGTTATGTACGGTAAGTGGCTCTATATTATGCTCTAATCACCTCACCAGCGATCAATCGTCGTCTTGCGCGCAGGTAATGAGAAGAGTTCGATCACCTGATTCTAATAGGGACTGCTCCGGGTTTTAGCGTGTGGACTCTTTTCAGATTGAGGTCCGGACTACGGTCCTGATAAGACGACCCCTTTGTCTCGCAGGCTGACACTAGTCCGAGCCTCAATCTTTGACATGTATAAGGGCCGCCGCCCGTTCTCCTGCGTCTTTCAACTCCTCTTGAATTCTCCAGCGTCTACTCTCTGCTCTACGCTCAGTTTTCCTATTATTATTATCTTGTTCTATCCATGGCTTCCTCTCCGCAGAACGTTATGTCGTCGAGCGCTGCTGCGTTCGCATGTGCCCTGTACTGCGTCGGCTTCCTCCAGACGCGATCCTCCGGCAATGATGACCAGGCCGTGGCTTCTTCCTTCACCCTAGGCACCGAGTCACCGAACTTCATCGACATGTGCAACCCATCTTCCGTTGTTGGTTCCTCTCCATCCGGCTCCGATAGTGATTCGAATGACATGACCAACGACAATAATCCTCCGAAGTCCGGCATGGCGCAACTGAAAACCGGATTCGTTTGGCTCTACCAGTTGGTCGTTGCCCTTATCGCTCAGGTCGCCATCATCGCTTTGGACATCGTTGCACTCAAGAATCGCATCACGGCGGTAGAGGGGATCCGAACACCCGCGTCGGTCCATGACCAGCACACAGAAGCGCTCACTCGACAACTCGAGGCGTTGAGCGAGCGATTGGCAGATCAGGAATGTCGCATCACAGATATGGAGCGCTCTCATGAGGCGGAGGCCGAGTCTTACAGGAAGACGATCCTGGAGCTCAAGCTTGACAACGTGAGGATCGATGAGGAGAAGAAGAAAATGGACGGTGAAATGGGGAGTCTGCGGGGATCCATCCAAATGTTACAGTGTTCGATGGAGTGTCAATCAGCGAGGGTTACCGGAGTCAGGGCCGACACTGCGCGCAAGATCGCACTCTTGCAATCAGACGTGGCTGCCATCCAGGGAGAGCTCGCGGCGGTGAAGATGGTGGTTCTTCCGGCGGATGTTTCTGCTGCCGCCCAAGCCGCGAAGGAAGCTCGGAAGGCTCGGATCCTTGCAGGTATTGCTCAGCGGATGGATGATTTGGAGATGGCGAACGGTAATGTATTTCCTTCCCGTCGTGCGCTTACAACGTGACCGATTCTATGTCTACGCTCAGAAATCGAGACGCTGTGCCCTCTTCCTGCTGTTGTTGAACGGAGCTCAGCACGCGGAACATCCGCTTCGTCGGGTGGCCCGGGGAATAGTATGTGCCTCATACCGTCTCGGTCACGATCTGATGCTACATCTTACAGGAGAAACGACGGTCAAGCAGCCAGAGATTACCAAGGAAGCTCTTTCCACTCCCCCCCTAAACATTGTTCGGCCTGGGGCCAACAAGGTACCCCCGAAACCCACCATACCCCTTCCTCCGACACCCATGAAACGGACGATACCAACGAGGGGTAGTGGAAAAGAGAACAAGTCATGCGATAGCGCAACTAAGACGACCAAACTGTCCAGGCCTAGTGTCGGACGGATTCAGGACGTCAGGAGAAAGCTCAATACGGCTAGTCCGAAGAGGGTCCAGCCCGGTGCTGGATTACCTTTGAAAGATTCCGCGCTGCCGAAGCCACGCAAGTCGATGTTGCAGGCACCGCGGAAACTGCTTCTCCCTACTAGTAATGCTGTCAAGCATGTCGGTGCTATGGATGGGAGTCCATCTAACGGTAGGCTTGTGATCGTGTTGTGGGGGCAGACCGATCGCTTACCGACCTCGCGTTGTTCCACAGAAGTCGAGACAGCTGGCTGTTCAACCGGGGGGTCTGAGACCCGGACGGTGCGTCACTTGACTGTCGAGATGGCTCCCGTCTCCAAATTGCAAACTTCCTTCGAATCTTCAGGTGGGTAATCTAGCGTATGTTCATTAGCCCTTGTCTGATCGATGCAGTTGAAAATGTGTTGGGTGCATCGTCTTCCCTGGATCTGGAGGCCGTGTTGGATGTGACGCTGGACGAGAACGGCCAATTGACGTACCCTCCACATCATTATGACTCGAGTTTCTCACCACCCGTGCAAGAGAGTGCGAAGTCGAAGGACAAGCATGGCAGCAATCATGATGCTCCCAAGTTTAGATCATCAAAAATTCGCCTGAAATCCAGACGTGAGTGACTCTGTGTTTCCCTACTCCACCCGGTGACAAATTCTAGGCGGCAAGCTGACCGAGAACGAGGTCAACTCGGCCGCATCGTCATCGTTGGCGGCTATTGATGCAGCATTATATGCGCGGCAAGGAGACAGCAACATTCTGACACTGTCTCCGGGGCCCGAGTATCGCACCGTGGACATTACAACTCCCGTTCTCCAACGTCTGTCATCCTTTGTTGTCTGCGCGTCCACACACTAACCGGTGATATGTAATCCAGCACGTAGTAAGCGCAACGGCCTTTTTATGTCCCCGCTAAGAAGGCAGATTTTCTTGTAGTACTAGTAGTAAACCATGAATTTATTCTCCGATAATCGGAGTTTGAAGTGATTGGACCCCCTGCGAGTTTGTCGAGGACATTGATTGACCCGTTCCAGGCTGAACTCTCCGGCCTTTTTTTTTTCTCTTTTTTTCCCTTCTTTTTCTTTTCACCGCGCTCATCATCCAAAACGGCGTCGACTGGTGGAAGCGTCAATCGACGCCCGGAGTCTTCAGCCAGGTCGTCGGCGATGGATAACCCTCCAAATGCCAACATACACACCATAGTCAAGGCTCAAATCGTCTTTCTCCTCTCGACTCTCACAGAAGACAACTTTGAGAGAAACCAGCTCGAAATACGTTCAGTGTGTCTTTTTATTTTATTTTTTTAGTGTCCTTTTCTCATCCAAGACAGCTCTCCGAGCAACACGGTCTTGACACCTACCTCCATTTCATCCGTCGTCTCATCGTCCATTCCCAGGGTCGTCTAGCCCTCGCAGCCCCACCCTCCGCATTTGATACCTCTACTGCCTTGACTTTCCGTCTGCTGGTCCAGGAGACTCAGCGTCTCGCTCGTGACCCTTTTCTCGCAGACCGATTCCGCGACGGCATAGACAAGGGCGAAGGGGACGCCTTTAGGCATTTTGATCTCCTCCGATTTGTAGATCGTATTTCCCTCAGGCCTCTCGAGAGACTGGTCTTGGCTTCTTCCGTCGTCGCTGGCTCTACTCGCAAGGAGCTAGCCAGCCAAGCCGCCGCCCTTATCCGCGTCGACTTTGAAAACGCCGTCCTCTCTCTCTGCCAGCACCCTTCCTTCGACCACGCAGATCTCTCCCCTCAGCAGATTGCAAAACTCATGTCAAACTTGTTGTCGGACTCCAACTCGGAAACCCCCATATTGGACGCAACCCAGCGCCAGGCCCTCATTGCCGCTGCTCAAGCAAAGTATGGTCTGGAAATAGTCGCTCCTATCTTGCAGCGCATCTTCCCCACATTAAGGTATGCCACAGAACGCGTGCTTTTCATATCTCTCATGCTTTCTATCGCACAGCCTTCCCCCTGGTGCATCCCTTGTCCAGACCCTCATTCAACTTGGCCCGGAGATCACTAGCGATGCAGATACAGTTCGCGCGCTTCTGCTTCGATTCGGCATTTCTGATGCCAATCCGCCACGGGATGCTCAAGTGGTCGAAATTATATCAAGCTTGGCCCGGCTAGCTGCGGAGGGTACGACTATGTGTGACGTGGGAGCATTGATAAGGGCATTGAGCAGCTTCGTGAGTTGTCACCTTGTGAGCATGGCACTCTGGCGTTGTTGACAATTCGGTAGCATGTCAGCTTCAACTGGGCCAATGTTATCAAGGCATTCGACTGGCCTGATCGTCTTGGCGTCGATACTGCCACGTTGAAATTGTTGATCGCCATCCTTGTCAATTGTCCACGCGATGCCGATCCCCATGCCGTGACTGGGTTCTGGGGAGTATGGAAAAATTCGTTATACCAGCTGAGGCTACTCGATGCCCTCTTGTCCTTACCCGCAGATACTTTCAATTTTGTGTCCTTGCCTGGTCATAGGATCGTCACCGTGGAGGATGTGGCAAGCGCAAGTCCTACAATCAAGTCATTGGCTGCCAATGTTCAAGGCCACACTTGGAATTCCCTCGACCTATTCGAGGTTCTCGTACGACTTGCAGACTCTGATAATGCTGACATCCGGAATTGTGTACGCGACATGCTCGACAAGGCTCTGAAGATTAGTGCCGAGTTGGTTCATATGGGTCTGCTTCAGGTTCCGGTACGTCATCGGCAGTGTTCGCATCTATTTCGACGTCATTTGACTCCTGTGATAGGATCAGAGTTGGGGTGATATCCGCCTCGAGTATTCTCGCAAGCTCTTGGCCATGTTTTTAGCAGGTCACCCGAACCACCAACTCGTCTTCATGCGATTGTGGCAAATCGATCCCACGTATCTTCTCGGCGCCTTCCGTGACTTTTATGACGAAAGCCCCCTTAACATTACTCGGATTTTGGATGTTGCGCAAGATCTCAAGGTAAGAGAAACCGCAATCTGCCTTCGTCAAAGTCTCTGACTGGTCTCAGATTCTTGAAAATCTCTTGGACTCACGACCCTTTACCTTTTCATTGGACGTTGCTGCCCTGGCCTCTCGACGAGAGTACCTGAACCTGGACAAGTGGCTTGCTGACAACGTCACTGCTCACGGTGCCGAGTTCCTTCGCTCCATGATCCATTTCTTGGAACTCAAGATGGAGAGTGAGAAGGTCTCTAGAGTGTCGGACCCTGCAGTGGACGGTCGCACTATGCCTCTCAACCCTCAAACTATTGCCATCTTCCTTCGTACCCTTCGAAACAAGTGTGTGCATCATTTCTGTACTTGGATTTCTCCTAACACGATTTTGTCACAAAGTTCCGCCAAAATGCCCCGCGAGGACATAGATTACTGTCTTGAAGTTCGCAATGCCTGTCTGCAAATCCACCCACGCCTCATGAACCTCATCCCTGGTACCGACGTTGAGCCCGGCTTTACTGTTGTCAACTACTCGGCCGAGATTGAGGCTGAAGTCGACGCTATCTACAAGGAAATGTACGACGAACAAACAACTATTGACGAAGTCATTTCCCTTCTCCAACGCAGCAAAGTCTCTTCGGACCCTCGGGATCATGAAATCTTTTCCTGCATGCTCCATTTCCTATTTGACGAGTACAAGTTTTTCCAATCCTACTACCCTGCCCGCGAGCTGGCCATGACTGGTTACCTTTTCGGCTCCATCATCCAACACGAATTGGTGGATCTCATTCCGTTTGGGATAGCCCTTCGTTACGTCGTCGATGCTTTGAGCTGCCCCTCGGAGACGAATCTATTCAAGTTTGGGTTGCAAGCTCTGGCCCGATTTGAGACTCGTCTTGCGGAATGGCAGCCACTCTGTCAAGCATTGTTGAACATTTCGCATCTAATGGAAGCTCGTCCAGATCTCGCGGCCGTTATCCACCGGGCAGTCACTAGTGGAGCAGATGGTTCGAACGGAGACATGAGGGCTCAGACACCTGATCCCACTCCGGTGTTCACCGCTATCCAACCAGACAAGATGGACGGCGAGATTGTAGAGCCTGCCGAAGAATTGTCCGACAAGGTTCTGTTCATCGTGAACAACCTTGCACCCAGCAACTTTGATACGAAGCTTGCGGAGATGAAGGACCAATTCGATGATACTTATTCAAGGTGGTTCGCTAATTATCTGGTCGATCAACGAATCAGCGCGGAGCCCAACAACCATCAACTCTATCTTCGTTTCTTGGATGCCCTCGACAAGCCGAAATTGGACAAGCTCATCCTCCAAGAGACTTTTATCAAGTCTGCTGTGTTGCTCAATAGCGAAAAAACAATGCAGATCACCAGCGAACGGGCAACTTTGAAAAACCTCGGTTCTTGGCTTGGGACTATCACACTCGCGAAGGACAAGCCAATACTCCACAAAAATCTTTCCTTGAAGGATCTCCTCGTCGAGGGTTATGCAAGTGGTCGGTTGATTGTCGCTATTCCGTTTGTATGCAAGACTCTCGAACCTTGCGCGAAATCCAAGGTGTTCAGACCCCCAAACCCATGGCTCATGGCAGTTATCTCCCTTCTCGCCGAGCTCTATCACTTCGCTGACCTCAAGCTGTACCTGAAGTTTGAGGTTGAGGTGCTGTGCAAAGGGCTCGATATCGATCTCGATACAGTCGAGGCAACCACAATCCTGAGAAACCGGTCTTCGGCCGACGCTTCGGCAGCCGCATCTGGTCTCCCCGACTACGTCAATGATATAGACTCGTTGCCGATGAACGGATTCGAAGGCCGCAGGATCCAAACCGAAGCACAAGTTATGTCACTTGGCTCTGCCGCTCCTACGGAATCTCAGAGGGCAATCGGAGTGCATATCGAGTCCATTTTGGCCGGATTGTCATCGAGCGTCATCATTAGTCCCCAACTTGCGCCATTGCATGTCAATCATTCGTTCAAGAGGGCCGTCCAGTTGGCCGTTGATCGTTCGGTTCGCGAGGTAAGGTTGATTTGTTATCCAGATGGGAGTTTGATGTGCCAACCATGGTCTTCCTAGATCATCGTGCCCGTTGTTGAGCGCTCCGTCACGATCGCAGGTATCTCTACCCGAGAACTGGTCACGAAGGATTTCGCTATGGAATCCAGCGAGGACAAGTTACGCAAGGCTGGTCATCTGATGGCCCAGAAGCTTGCTGGCAGCCTTGCGCTAGTGACCTGCAAGGAACCTCTCAAGAGCAATCTCGGTGGACACCTGCGCACGGCTCTTGTTGACCACGGCTTCAGTGAACAAGTAATTTCCGAGCAGGTACTTTCTATCCTTGTCGCCGACAATGTTGAAGTTGCGTGTTCCGCCATCGAAAAAGCTGCGATGGAACGTGCAGTGGCAGATGTGGATGAATCCTTTGCGACGTCCTATGAAGTTCGCCGAAGGCACCGAGAGCTGCGTAGTGGTCAGCCCTTTTGGGATCCTCAAGCTCCCCCTAGCAACTTTTCGATGGCTCTCCCTGACCCTCTGCGCCTCAAGGCCGTAGGTCTGCAGCCTCATCAGTTCGCTGTGTATGAAGATTTTTGTGAGTACCACGTAGTCTGCACTGTCGACCTACTGACGCGGAACCATAGCTCTGGATCCCAAGCGGCGACCCCCGACTCGCCCTAGCTCAGTGGTGTCGTATCCGCGTGCTGATCATATTCCTCCCGTCGTCTATCCCGGCTCTCCTGCACCGGAGCAGGTGACTGCATTAAGCCATCCGGAAGCGATGGAACGGTTCACGGTTTGTTTGGTGATCGCCGATACTTGCTTCGTATTGATTGGAGATTTCAGAGCGCTGTCAGGGACATGGAGAGCCTTGTTGTGCAGCTGCCCATTACTTCGCTCTCAGCACTCCCTTCAAACCACGATATCCGACACTTGGTCCGTCAAGTACTCTTCATCGCTGCTGGGTCAGTAGACCACCACCGCACTCCATTGTTGATCTCCCAGAAGATCGTACAGTTGCTGTACAAGACATCGTCTCAGTTGGGCAGGGAGATTTACGTGGCGCTGCTGGAACAATTGTGCCATTCGTTCGAGGATGTCGCCAAGGAGGCCATTACCTGGCTTTTGTATGCCGAGGATGAGGTGTGTATTCGGTCGAAACTTGCTGGTGCCTGTACTGACATCTATGCAGCGCAAGCTCAACATTCCAGTGACCGTCACCCTTCTGCGTAGCGGACTTGTGAACGTTTCCCTTCAGGACCAGCAATTGGCGAAGAGCTTGTTCCAGGACCCTCGTCCATCGCTGCAGACCTTTGCGGCTGGTCTCGTGCGAGAGTGTCTGTCCAGTGACCCCCCGGTTGCGACCCAAAACCAACTGACGTACACGATTGAGGTCTTGGGACAACTTGCCCAAGCTGGGAAAGCCAACGAAGAGTATGTGTCGTATCGCGTTACCTCCTAGTACCGCGATCTCATGTTCCTTTAACAGTGTGCAACACCTGATAGATGATCTGCGAGGCGTCGTAAGACGGCCGAGTAACGCTGTCGCTTCTGATGCAGTTGTTATCAGACAGCCTTCAGTGAAACCGGAGACTGAGCAGCTTCGGGAGAAACTGTTCTCCTGGTTTCAGCAATGGGTCACCATCTTCCAGCGGTCGCACTCCCCAGAGAAGGCATTTGTCCCTTACATCACCCAATTGACCAAGCAAGGTATCCTGAAGCTCGAGGACGTCTCCTCGTTTTTCTTCCGTGTTTGCGCCGATTCCAGTGTCAACAGTTATCTGAAATGCGTCGCTGCTGGAGAGTTTGATTTCGCTTTCCAAGCTCTGGATGCGCTGTCGCGCTTGATCGTGTACATCATCAAGTACCACGGAGATGCTTCTGGCATCAATAACGACCAGGCAAAAGTGCATTACTTCACTAAAATCTTGTCAATCGTGGTCCTTGTATTGGCCAATATGCACGAAGACCAGGGGGTGATGTTCCAGCAAAAGCCCTTCTTCAGGTTCTTCTCCAGTCTTATCAATGACTTGCACGCTATGGAAGCGAACGTCGGTGCCGCATATTTCCATCTGTTGACTGCTCTCAGGTACGTTCGCTGTTCAAGTGCCAACATTGTCATCACTGCTCACTACGACCTTACAGCGACACCTTCAGTTCATTGCAACCCACCTTCTTCCCTGGCTTCGCGTTTTCCTGGCTGAGTTTGATTTCTCACAGGCATTTCATGCCCAAGTTGCTCTTATCCGAGAACCGTGAGGGCTGGTCCGCGTTCCACAAGCTTTTCTTGTTTCTCTTCAAGTTTTTGGCACCATTCCTCAAGGAAGCGGACCTACAGCTTGCCGCTCGCGACCTCTACAGGGGCACGCTTCGCCTGCTTCTTGTCCTCCTTCATGACTTCCCCGAATTCCTCAGCGAATACTACTTTAGTCTTTGCGACGTCATCCCTCCCCGCTGCATCCAACTCCGCAACATCATTATCAGCGCTTTCCCTCTCTCCATCGCCCTCCCCGACCCCCACTTGCGCAACATCAAATTCGATTCGATTCCCGAAATGGGCCCTATTCCACCCATCTTGTCCGATTTCGCATCAGGTCTTAAAAATGCTGATCTCAGAAGCGGCCTGGATCTATATCTCCTAACCCGAGGTTCTCCGACGAGTTTCCTTGCTTCCCTCAAAGATCGCTTGAAGTTATCTGTGGTCCCGGAAGGCGCTACCGAAAGTTACAATCTTTCCCTTATCAACTCATTGGTGATGTATATCGGTGTGTCGTCGGTTGCTCAGGCGAAGGCGCGCAGCGGGTCGCCCGTCTTCGTCTCGAGTGACCTAGGCGTCGTTGCTTTACAGTACCTAGCTACTAATTTAGATGTTGAAGGTGAGGGTATTCGTATGCTCGCTTTTTAATCGATGTTCACATGCAACCTTAGGACAACACCACCTCCTGAGCTCCATGGTGCTCCACCTGCGATATCCCAACGCTCATACCCACTGGTTTTCCTCCCTCTTGCTGCACCTCTTCGTTGAGGTCAAGGACGATATATTCCGTGAGGTGATGACTCGCGTCCTCCTGGAGCGTTTCATCGTCCACCGACCTCATCCATGGGGAGCATTGGTCACCTTCATTGAGCTCCTTAGGAACCCGAAATACGAATTCTGGAGCAAGGAGTTCATTCGTGTTGCTCCTGAGGTCACCATGCTTCTCGAGAGTGTGAGTGCTCTGGTCTCCGATTGCAAATCGGGACCACTGATCTGTGTTGGCTAGGTCGCGAGGTCCATCTATCAATCCTAGACTCGCTTTGCCTTTTGTCGCTGCTATCTGTCGCACATATCTGTTTCTCTTTGGGTTCTCTAATATTCTCGGGCTACGTTTTTTCTTCCTTTTTTTAACTTTCTTTTTCTTGCCTCCTACCCGCAACTCACTGTATTGTAACAAGTTTCCACCCAAGATGGTGTAAGATGTGAACCCTGATTTATTCGAGCGCAGTCTTTTTCTGTACACACGCTCCTAGCGCACGGTCCTTGGCGATTGCTATGCCTGCGTTGCTTTATAACTATCGTTGCCTCGTAACAATGCCCCTCGACGTACCTATTATCACTCCTTCCCCCCAATGTTCTTCCATGCTTATATGAAACTCCACTCGATTTGCGCTGACAGCATACATACAGTCCTTACCGTACCATGTTGTATACGCGAAACTTCTATCCATGTACTTAAAGTAGGGGTGTCATTATTTGCTAATCGAGCCATGACATGCGTTCGTTCCAGACCCATTTACCCGTCGGAGTCGCTTCCTGCTGGCCCAGCGAGTCTGGGGCTATCCAGCCGTAGACCCTGAGATGCGAAAGCACGCGCTGAGAAGACAAGACAAGACGAGAGAGAAAAAGAGTATACGTACCCCGCGCCTTGCACGCTAGCAGCGCCGATCACGTCCGCGCGTCCATCGACGATAAGCCAGTCGGGCGAGAGCACGCCAGTGCGAATGGGGAACAGCCGGACGGCGCGTTCGAGGCCGGATGTGTCTGTCGACTGGAGGAAGAGCGCGAGACCTCGGACGTCGTAGGGATGCGGTTGACAAAACAGGATTGCTGGTACCAGTGAGTGTGGGTCGTATGGACGGATCTCTAGGGAAACACGCTCACCTGAAGATGGCCGATCGAAACGAGTCGCACCAAGTTGCCATGCCCCGTCGGCGTACGACCAGATCCCACCCGCACGTGCGAACCATCCTTGGACGATCGGTGACTCGGCGCAGCCGATGACCACCAGATTTCCCTCGTGGATATCGATATCTGCCGGCACGTCACGATCGATCTCGAGGACGCTAACGATCCGTGCGTCGAGCGCGTGGAATAGTTGGAGGGCGTGTGCGATGCGAAGAGCCGCCGAGAGCTCTGGGGAATGCGTGAGAGATGGGACGAGTAGCGTGAGCGGGGCGTGCGTGGAGAGGATGGATTGGAGGCGCTGGCGGGGAGTGCAAAGGCGACGTATGATCGCTGGGAGCGGATCGCTGGTACGTGGCAGGATCTGCGTCGGACGGGTCGTTAAAGCTCAAAATGACGAGCATCGAGAGAGTTGCGTACCTTCCAATGTGGCTTGGGGTTGAGCCTTCCAACGTCGTTATTCCTCGCGAACAAGATTGGATCGTCTTCCTGACCGAGGTCGATATTATCGCCATCAACCACGAACGCCGCCGTTTTGTGAACGTCGTCACAAGCCGAAGCACAGACGCCCGACTTGAACGAAAACACCGTGACATTCGTTGTCCGAACCGACACGTCTCCATCAGGGGTGGACGTGACGCGAAGCCGACCCAGCCTAGATGTTTCCAGAAACGAAAACGGTCGAATCTAGGGGTGTACTCACAATCCAGGGGTCGTCAGAGCATGGATCTGCCATCCGTTCAGTGATCCACTCTCTGCTGGAATCGAAACTGTGAGAGTAAACTCCGATGTCTTGCGGACATGGTTCTCGAGTCCCTGGGTATGCGATGATGTTGCACACAGCACCGAGCGAGGGGATGACGATGAAAAGTACACTCGATCCAGAAATGCCTGCACGCGATCGTTGTACAAAACATCGAGATACCAGTGAGGCTGTCCGGGATCCTCGTGATACCTGTCCAAGATCAAACGATGCCAGGTAAGTGCTCCCGAGTCAGGAATGGATGTTGCACGCACGTCACGTCAGCGTTGCGATCCCAGGTTTTCAGTATCCCCACTTGTTCACGCGTTTGCCATGGTGGCACATTATCGTCTGCGCCTCTGAAAATGTCACAGAGCAATGTGGTATTTTTCTTTGTTCATACAAATTACTCACCCATGCAGGGCCAACACTGGCTTGCCAACCAAATTTCCCAAAAATAAGTCGTTGTCATCCGGAGTGAGAGAACTATCGAGGACAGCACGCAGCGATGGATCGACAAAGTGCGCAAAATGACTCATATTCCACGAGACATAGGCTTGAGATTTGATGTATCCGGCGGCAGCGACGACTAACATGCGGTAGCACAAATCAGTATAAAGGAATGAGATGGGACGAGGATAGGACTCACCGCCGGAGACGCGATCAGGCCACCTGCTCGCCATGTACCATGCACCTTGTCCACCATTCGAGTGGCCCATGAGGATGACGCGCGTGTCGGCATCGAAACCCCACTTCGCCCATCTTCCAGAACCGGAGGTGGAGAGAAATCGGGAGAGGGCATGAACGGCTGCGAATGCATCGGCCGCTGATGGACCATGCCAATCAAGACCCTGTCAATAGAATGAACAAAGCGCCAAGGTGAATAACTCAAGAAGAAGTAAAACACATTCTCACCCAGGCAGTTCCACCCTGTGGCATCACAACCCAAGCGTACTTTTGCCTTGGAAGCGAATCTGCCCAGAACGATTGGCTGAGTATGTCCACTCCAGCGCCATCTTGTATTCACCAAACGAAGATTGGGCTCAATGCATATGTTATATATCAATGCGAATGATGGGCTTACGGAGGGCAAGAATCGGCTCTTTTCCATTGCAGTTCTTGGTGTCAGATTTGTCGTGTGGTTCCGGGACAGCTTGGGAGTCGCCAAGAGCCTCCTTCGGGGGGTTCACTGTGAATATGGTAGGCATCGACTTTGCAAAGAAATATGATGCTTGGATAGGAACGTGTTCTTCGTGGCTCCAGAGCGGAACATGAGTTAGTGGGAGAGTAGCTCGGAGGATGAACTTTCTCTGGTTCATAGGTTGCGCACTAGTATTTTTATGCGTGTCAGATGGTGATTTCTCGGCAGTTAGGAGGGGCACGAACGCGGGGGGCAGACAGATAAGTTCGATGTCCAGCTGTTTCACATCCTCCGGTATTCTTTCGTGCGGAGATATATATAACCGGAGAGGTATGACACGAGTTTGGGTTGGCGCAATGCGCACGGAAGTCTCGTCGAGGAGGGACACGGATAGTGAAGTTGGGAGGTGTGTCGAGACAGGGACGAGGCGCGCATGAACAACTGACCAATACCCTTGTCCATCTTCGTCCCAGCGCTCAAAATCGAGACACTGAACGCCGACACCGACCGCGTCTCCAAACGGTGTGCCGTCGACGATATGAGGGATTATCGAGTGGGCGAGGATGTGCTGAACTGGAGCATCCACGACGTGGTGTTGGATTAGGTATGTCTCTACTAGCGAAGGTGGAAACTGGAGCGAGACAGATAAATTGAGTGTCAGAATTGGATGCGGGGAGGAATACGCAGACGGATCTCCAAAGAGGCGTATCTAGTACATCGAGATTAGTTCCACGATAAAGAAGGCATGGTGTAACACACCTCGTAGGGGGCGCATATAAACACCTCATACGTCGTCCCCTGCCCATTCCTTGCGGGCGACACGGGAAACCTGACCAGCTGTACTGGTGCTCTTTCTAATGTATAGATATTCCCGTGGTGCCACTCCGGGACGTGGGTCTTTCCCTGTGCAGAGTCAGGTGGGGGAAGAACTGTGAAAAAAGCGCCCTGGAGGAGCTCTGTGCGAAGTAGTGGTTCCGAATTGTCATCGGACGGGGGTAACACGAAAAGTCGGCCGCGCAAGAGGTTGAGGTGTTGAAGGCCTGCCCAACCTTCTGTTGCACGTATCTGATCCCAGGGAATGGATGGATGTGCTACGCGTACGATGCCATTAGGATCTGCTGTTGTCTTGGACCAGTCAGCATAGGCGGTGTGGGTGAGTGAGGTGGTAGCTGGCTGTCGATAAGGATCGAGCGAAACAAAGTGTTGCTCGCGTGCGTGGATTGGGAACGGACCGAGCACCTACGACCAGTCAAGCAAGCATTCACAGACGAGAAGCTTGTCACCGTACATCCCAGTCCCGATCGAGCTCGATGCGCCAGCCCCGACTCATCGACGATGTGGTACAATTGAACGAGGTATATACTGCATAAACACGACTTTTCCCATTTACTCATTTCTTTCCGGACCTGGGATAAGTTGGCATCTGCTGCAACCAGCCACCGAACAAACGATTCGACATACTTCTTGATTCCACCGCCAGGTGCGCCACCTAATAAACAAGTGTTCAAAGATGCGCGACGACATCGATGAGACGAGTCCATACCTTTGGCAGCTGATCGATAATCGACCCAGCGGGACGACTGGTTAGTCGATGTTCCCCTCCCAGAGAGAGACGCAAGCGTACCCTTATCCCTTGCTTCCTTGAGAGCAGCCTCCTCGGCCTTCTTCCTATCCTTGAAAGCCTTGTCATCTTCGTCCTCCTCTTTCTTCTCTTTCTTTGCAGCCTACAGTCCCGATGATGTGTACAACATAATCTGCGGATGCGATCGATAGTTTTAACGGACCTTCAGAGGCTTCAGTTTTCCACCCTGTCGTGACATTAGAGTTGCTAGTAGACGGTAAGTAGTAGTTCAGCACGAAATTGTCTACACAAATATTTATTGCAAATCTTCTCTAGTTATGGTAAGTTTTAGGGAAAAAAGATCTGTCACAGATGTTTACAAGCAACACTTCTTCAATCAAGCATGCATATGGTCACCATCATTCAATCATCATCATAAGGCGGTTGCCGGTCGGAAATGCGCTTACGCACGGCGCCCCACTGCCAGTATGTGGGGAAGTATGGGGTTCGGTTGCCTCGGAATCGTCAGAGGGCCTTAGACTGGTCAGCGTTATTACTTCACGCGTGGTGATCCAGTTCGGGGTAGGTTGTTGTTATGCGGGAGGATGGGGTCCAAGTGTGGTCACGAGCACGGCGTGCTTCGTCAACGTGCGGTCTAGGGATAGTCGGGTGTCAATTTTGGATATCCAAGATCATCATCATCAGTTTGGCCTATGCATCAGTCA
Source organism: Leccinum subgranulosum (assembly GCA_038091575.1). Lineage (NCBI taxonomy): Eukaryota > Fungi > Basidiomycota > Agaricomycetes > Boletales > Boletaceae > Leccinum > Leccinum subgranulosum. The sequence goes on from JBBPOS010000247.1 coordinate 21,247, forward strand.
ATCTGTTCCTCTCCTTGATGCGGCATGCATGGACTCGGTCTGGGATATTGTTACTGGTCTCTCTTTACTATTAAAGTCTGTAGGTGGACGTTTCACCGCCCACTCCTCCGCAATGCGATTCATTACGATAATCATATTTGCAGTCATCGGCAGCCTGGTTGCTCTGTCCATTGCAAAACCTGTACTAAACCGGAAGACGGGTGGAATGGCCATACCACTCTCCAGACACACTTCCTCGCTAAACACCAACGGAAGCATCGATCTCGACACAATCAGCTCTCATGGTATATCAGTCAGGGAGTACGTGGAATGAAACATTACATTTGGTTTGCTCAGGCTTTGTTTTTTAGGAAGATCCTCGATGGTCTAGACAATTACGAGCTAAACATGGGGACGATGCATCCTTTAGCTACAAAACGGAGCGAGTCCGGACTCGGAACGCGTGGCGCTAGCGTCCCGCTGTCAGCTTATCAAAATAACTTTTGGACGGCCGAGATTTCGATTGGCACTCCTCCCCTGACCTTGAATGGTAAATTATCCTTGTATCATTCTGATATATGTTTACGCTGATCTACGTCACACCGGCAGTCCACATCGACACTGGTGCAGCGTAGGTACTTTCTTTTCATTCATACAGCTGTTTTTTTTTCAAGGTCAATACAGTGATATGTGGGTGCTGGAGACTGGCGGTGGTGTGATTTCTGATGAACACAACTTCTGGGATCCCAGTTCATCCGCATCTGCCAAGGCAAAGAGGATGTCATTTTTGCTCACATACACAGATGGATCCCGTGCCAAAGGTAATATGTATACTGATAATGCAACCATCGCTGGATTCACTGTATGTTTTGCATCGCTTACGAGCATGATCATTGAATTCTGACGCCAAGCCAGGCAGACCCTCAGACCTTTGGTTCTACAACATCGTACACTTCCGAGTTACAGAACAATGAATACCATGCAGGCGGTTTATTGGGATTTGCCTTCCCTTCCATCTCGACATTTCATGAAGATTCGCTGTTCGCATCGCTTGTCAGACAAAATAGGCTAATCAATCCGAAATTCTCACTTAAACTCTCTTCGACTGGGGCCGAGATGTACATCGGTGGAGAAAACAGTATGCTGTATAATGGTGACATCACGTACACACGCGTAACAGAACCTGTGAGTTAAATTGGTAGATGGGAGCGGATGTTGCTGACATTGGCATTTATATAGGGATTCTGGCAGGTGACCATGGACGATGTTCGTGTTAATGGTGATACGATCCTAAAAAATATACCTGCTATCTTCGACAGTGGTGCAAACTGGATCTTCGGAGATTGGAACCGGGTTTCACAATTGCACAAACCCCATGGCGGTACTCTCAGGAGATATAAAGGCTTTGGTTACTATTCCTGTGAGTTCCGATTGCGTTCCGAGTCGGTACCTTGTGTTTATCGACAGCCTGCAGTTCCGTGCGACTCTTTCCCAACACTGAGCCTTACCTTCGGCGGCAGGACATTTGTAATCCCTCCCGAAGTTCTCAATCTTGGACAAATGGAGCAAGGTTCTCCCAACTGTTTCAGCGCCGTCATCGGCCAGCGCTCGCGTACCAGTGAGATTTTTATAGTTTATCACTTCCTGGATCCCCTTTTGCGGCGCTCGATGGACCCTTTCTGACTATATGGCCTAGCACATTGGAACATCGGGATGGTTTTCCTGCAGGGCGTGTACACCGTGTTCGATTACGGTGCTTTACAGGTCGGGTTTGCGGACCTCGCTTGAATCATCGCGAATGTTCCTGGTACAGTAGTATGTGTATGATTATAGTATTTTAAAGGCTTTTGTATCCGGGCGGTCCTAGACCCAGTTGCAGCGGTAAGAAGGTCCAGATCGAGACCCTCGAGGAGCTCAGCGCCGTCCTCAAGGCAGCGATGAAATACGACATGGTGAACCTCTTCGCACCCGGGCCGTGCGGCCCAGCACACGTCGGCGCTACCGACCCTGCTGGCTACTATACCCCCGAGTTCGTTTGTCTCACCGTTGTGGTCTATTGGGTTGACGCTGATGCTTGCTAGTTGTACCCGGAAAGCCGGGACAAGCATGAAAAGTCGTGAGGTAGTTCTATGCAGGCGCTACAATCAATTTCAAACTCGACTATGGCTGATCTGTTAAAATAGGAAGATGGGGGATCTATGGGAGCGCGAAGCGCGACCATAGATAGAGGTCTGTGTGCGAGGGGAGGATACTCGGGCGGTCGGGTCTGTTTGCTCGTCCGTCTGACATCCCTCTCCGAGGATTGGGATCGGGCGATCGGCCGTTAGAGGGTACGATCTACAGTACGAGTAGGGACAGATAAGGGAGCGGGATAGTAGCGGTTTCGAGCCTGCGAAAGCTCTCGTCAGGGGGCTCCGCTACCCCTACCGCTGCCCATCCGAGACCGTTTAGGATACCAGCTACCAATCTTAAGCCCTATCGAGGGAGTTGGCCAGACCACAGAGGTGCTAGTGACATGTGAGGGCACGACCCCGGATAGATTGGTTGCATTTGGGGCAATAACGAGTGGGGAGGAGGGAGCTTCCTGCTCGTAGATGGAGGTGGAGGGGAAAGGAAGGTGGGGGCGATTCCCACAGGTTACTCGGGCAGGAAGGACCCTTTCGGACCCGCCGGCACTTATTCGCTGCTATGCGGTGCCCACGTTGGTTCATACCAACGTGGGGTCCTCCTCTCGCCATCACGAGGATTCGGCTGAGCGACACAGATGGGGGACCAGCAGCCTGAATAAAGCATAATCGTAAGCGAATGGAATGAATGACAGGTTTGCGTCAGCCCTTGAACGGGCCCGCTTCGTCGTGGTGCTGTATTGAATGGACACAGAAATCTCGCGAGGCACTGTCGACTCACCTCCCATCAGCAAAGAATGCCTCGAGCACATTCCATCACAGTTTTGTAGGTGAACATGGTAGTCGGTGAGAGGTACGCACAATCAAATACACATAGCCTTCCGGCGTAATGATGAAAGAGCTGCAGGAATAACGGCCTCATCATCTGATAGTAATCTTCGGGGTAACGAACGGGTAGGTGTCTGCCATGATTCAGCAAGCGACCGTAACTGTTGACGAACAGTTAAAGTTGATGTCCTTTCCATCCGCAGCGTTCAACTTAGCCATATTAAAATCGATTCTATCGCGATGCTGCTCCAGAGGGACACATCTGCAGTGTGTCTCCCTAGAGCGATACGAAGATACCGCGCGTGAGCAGATGCGCCAACTCAGAGCCTCGACGTCCGGGCAGACCCGCCTCTGCCCTCAAGAACCTACTATGGGGGATTGACTTCAGATACTAACCATCATTTCCCGAATTCGTTGAAGCAGGTAAGTGCTGTTCCTGTGTTACCTGTGAGGATGGCGCAGTGAGCGATCTCTGTCGCAGATATCATATTCGGAGGAATGCTGACCGCGCATATAACATTTGTCATCAACTGCTGTGCTGAGATGAACGAGTTCGTGGACCTGGTGCACAGATGTGCATCTGCCCCTTTCATACCAGGTTCTGCATCACCCATCGTTACTTACTTCTGTGTCCTCTAGAATGTCGAACATGCCTCATACCAGTGTTTCTATCTGACTCCGTTGAAGGGCAGAGAGAATGTAAAAATACACATATTGGTGAGCTCGTGTCGCGTCCGAGTGCCATGTCCCTTGATGGTGTTCAAGGGTTAGTATGTTCGGAACACACAATCGAAAGGAGGATCAATAACGGATACGAAGCATGGCTTCGTGGACAACATCTGACGAAAAATGTCAAAATGAGATGAGTGAAACCGTCTTCAAAATGCTCGACCGATAGGTGGGTTACCTTGTTTAGATCGTGATGTCTCGTCGAGAAGATATAGTGATGTTACATGCGAGCGAGATATGATCGACAAGCGAGCGCCCAGGGACCAGGGCACAACGCGTGAGAATGGATGAGCGGGCACTGTGCCAGGCGATGAACTTCGGGAATCGGCGTACTACCTCAGTAACCTCGGAGAGTTAAACGACCAGACAATCTCTTTGTACTTGACCTGACCCAGTATGCTTTCCAAGTGGCGCTTGAGGAAAAGGAATGGTGAGTGGATGTCGGCAAGATCATCGATGAACAACGCTGACGAGAAACAGAGCCGAGTATAGCGGGCAGCCCACTTCTCTTGGACCGCGGTCAACAGTTGCAAGTATCGGCGACCAACGAAAGAGAGATACCGATGGATACTCGGGAACCGAATGGAAAAAGTTCCGCCTCCAATTTAAATGTCGCCACTGACGCGAATCCAATCGAAATCGTTGCTCCAGATAAGATATGTTCGGTCGCCTTTCTTGCTGATGGAGAGCATGTCGTGAGCGGGGGATATGGAGGGAAGATCCGACAATGGCGAGTGAAGGGTGGTAATGAAGTGGGGAAGCCAATGGACGTTGGGAGTTCAATTCCTGATGATCTGGCAGTCACACAAGATGGCAAGTGGATTGTGTGTGGGACGGGGAGTGGTCAAGTGATCATCTGGGATGCAAAAACCCACGAAAAGGTGACAGAATTCAAAGGAAATGACGAATGGGTGAATGTGGTGGACGTTTCCGCAGATGGAACGAAAATCGCGACAGGATTCGGGTTTGACTCGACGCTCCGTGTCTGGTCGTTTTCCGATGGCAAACGACTCCTTGGCCCATTCAAACACAACGACTGCTTGGCTGCAGTGAAGTTCTCTCCCGACGGACGACTAATCGCTACTGCCACGCGGAGTCACAAGGCTCAGGTGCGTTTTGAACCATCTACAACTGACGGCTCGCTGACCCGTTTTCAGTATCCATTGGCCGAAAAATAAACGAGCTCGAGATTACCACCCAAGAACTCGGTGGCCAATTCACCACATGCAAACGTTCACTCCTTGTATACGACAAGAAGCATGAGTGCGAAATGTTGTACGCCAACGGTCGCATCTATGATGCTGCACGGCATATTGGGAACATTATGACTGAGGACCTGTCGATTGGCTGAAAAGTAAGCTTTGTATCTTGTCCTAGAATAGTATATTCAATTCCTACACTCAGAATTCACACACCGATGCGTGTCAAAGCTTCAGCAGATCGGAGACGAGGCATCAAGTTCCCAGAAACATAACGAGGCTCTTGCAGCTTACTCCACCGTCTTGTTGCTCATTCCCTCGCCTCCGGAAGGCGTGCTGAAAGGATGGGCGAGAATGGTGCTCATTCGTCGCTCAGCGAGTGAGGCATTGGGTACCGTGAAGAAGGTATGGTTGATTTGCTCTTTGAGAATTGCATGATAATGCTCGTTTCATTCAGTTCAAGCTTCCAATGTTTCGTGTTTATCTGGCGGTCTGCAATACTCTCGAAGGTGACAATCGTCTTGTAGAGGCGGTTGAATGTTTCCAAACGATGAAAAATAAGGTATCAGAGGATACAAGCATCCTCAACGAGCGTCGGCAGTGGGAACTCGGCAAGTGGTCCCATTTGCCACTCAGAGACTAATCTGAAGATTTCCAGATTTTCAACAACGTTGTAGCGGAAAACTGGAAAAAGAGGGTGATGCAGCAATGCATGCAAAGAAGCATGATGCGGCCATCGGATCCTACTCGATCGCACTCTCGCTTCACCCGATAAATTTTAACAACATCATAGTCAAATGCTGCAAGGCGCGAGTAGGCTTGTTGAAGGACGAACTTGTAAATGTCACCCAGGTATAAATTCATCCGCACAGCATGCTGAGCTGACGGCGCTGACTGTACAATCAGATCACTGAACACGACCCGTCGGACTACAAGGGGTACAAAAGGAAACATGCCGTATTACATAGCATGGGATGCTACAAGGAGGCATTCGATGCATTCGAGATGATGATGTTGAGCATGGAGAAATCACCTGACCCACAAGTTTGGGGTGAGTCTGTCATATTCATATTACACAGACTGCACGAGTTAATTTTGTGTTGATAATAGACCTCCGGAGAGGATACATTGATACCACCCCGGTGATCCGCAAGGTCGTCGAGGGGACCATCCATGACATACCCCGCGCACTCATTGACACCACCACCGGTCATCTCTACGACAAGACACAGCAGGCGGCAGCATTCGAACAACTCTCCATATTCAACGAGATGCGATCTTCCATGACTACTCATAATCGGCTCGACTGTGCGCGCATAACGAGGGAGGTGGTGAAGTTTTATGAATATGTGATGTTCTCGCATAGGTGGCAGCCACCCGAGCCATCTTTTCAAATGATCGAGAATTCCCTGATCTATGGACTACCCACATCCCCCACGATTGACAAGCTCATCAACTTCTGCAAGCTTGTGCAGTCCCACCGTTTCAGATGGGCATGGAGTGACATATGTTGTGTTAACCAGAGCGACATGGGAGTTCAGCAAGAATCTGTTGTCGCCATGTTTCAGTGGTATTGTCGTGCGGCACTGACGATCGTCCATCTTGTTGGTGTTGTCTCAGATACACAAGAGCCTGGATTTCTGTGGAAAAGTATCTGGAACACGCGCGGGTGGACTTACCAGGAGTATGTCGCTTCGAGGGTCATCCAATTTTATACAGAGGATTGGAAGCCGTACCTCGGTTTGGAGATATTCAATCACAAGGAATCCCCCGTCATCCTCGCAGAAATGGAACAGGCCACAAAGTTTGCCACTCAGGCCCTCGCAACGCTTCAGCCAGGGCTAACGAGGGTGCGCGAAAAACTCTATCTTGCTTCAAAGTGCGCGACAACGCGGAGCGAGGATACCGCCTACTGTCTATTCGGTATCTTTGATGTCGTACTCCCGGTCATATATGGCGAGGGCACGCGAGCAGTCGGTCGTCTGTTGGAACACATTCTCACACGGTCGGATAATGTCACGATTCTCGCTTGGACTGGGATCTCGGGCGGTAACCACAGCTATCTTCCTTTGGATCTCATCGTTTATAATCAAGTCGTTCCCCCGCACGTTCCGCAACCTGTCGAGACCGCCAAGATGAATAGGATTGTTACAGCATTGCAGTCATCTTTCTCTGACCCTTCCCCGATTGTTCAGTTATACGAACGGCTCCTCAATGTTCCCTCGCTGTCCATTGTTGCCGGTCGACTGAAACTTCCTGGTCTTGTTTCCGGGTCACCAACATCGCCCCTGTCCCGGCATCCCAATCCGACTCGGGCCTTCATGTCTATCATGCCACAACTCGGATTCTGGGCGAGGTACGGATTGAAACCAAGGATGATTCGCTTGCAATGCAGCATTTAGTTCTCGTTCATCCGTGGATTAACTCCTTGATTGACGAGGATTTCGAGGGTGATATTCCTCTGTTTGATCTGCCTAAGCGCGCATTCCGGCTTGTCGTTCGGCTCAGGGAGTCCTTCGGCGCACTGCTACTCGCCTCACAGGGCCGCGTGCAGTACAAACGCGTCGCGACGGACAGTTTTATCAGGGTTCAAATTCGGGCACAAACACCCTTGGAGGAATTAGTGGACAGTGTTCGTACGGTCGAGGTACAGTAATCGTGGATTGTCGGCTCTGGTCAGTTATTGGACGATGCTCTTTGTCATTTTCCCCCTTCATACTTGTACTAGAAGGACGGCCGCACTTCGTCGGCAATTACCTTGTTTATCTGCCTAAGTTAAATTGCTTGCTAATTTTCCTCCGAGGGTAGTACAGACATGTCCAAGTCATGATGGTGATAGCAGACGTGATTTTCAATCATAATCTTAGCCGCGTACTACAGAGTACAGTATTACAGCCCTACACATCCTTTTTCTTTTTCTTTTTCTTTTTCCTTTTTTTTCTTTCCGAGTCGATTCAAACATTGGAAGAATTTTACCAACGGTTTCTTTTGTAAACTACGTAGTCTATACAAAATATAAACTATTATACAATACTGGACATCAATTCGGACCCGCTCAGCACACAGGGAGAGGGTGTGGCGGCCGTGTCGTCGTCGTCGCCGTGATCGCGGTACCGCGCGGTGTCACCGACACCGTGCCGTCTCCCCGTCCTCCTCCTCCTCGTCTCGCCGGGTCGCTCTGCAATTTATTGTGTTAGCGGGGCGGAAGAAAAATATGAGTATCACATTGATCTGTATCACTTGCTTGGTGGCAATTCTTTGGACATCGCTCCGTGTGCTACGAAGAGAGGGTGGTAGTGAGTTGAGAGTAGGCGAAGCGCAAAGCGCTCTCCGGCCCGGAACGGGAGCCCGAGTTGCCGGGTATGTGGGTGGGAACACCTCGCCCGAAAGTCGGGATCGCGCGCTCCGGACCCCAAAGCTGCGAGGCAGGGCGTGGTGGGTGCGCTGAAACGGGCTCGTACAAGCGTTGCACCTAGGCGGATGAGTGGCGTAGCGCCAAAGCGGTGCCTGACAATTGTCCTTTGTCGTTGTAATCAATTCGCACGAACGACTTACAAAATTATATAATATAATATTTCCTTTGATAAATTCACACGCTTATAATAATGTCGGACTTTGAACAATTTAAAGGGTGGCTATCTATGTAAGTTTGTTCGAAGCCTACTAACAGCCCACAGCAACGCCCCCGGGCCAGGGTGGCTAAAGTTTGAAATAAACATAATCCAATTCAGCCAGCGAGTTCACTGGTGCTCCTTTGGTTTCCACCGTACTCTGTAGGTGATTTCCGTCTTTCATGAAGGCAGTTGTACTGGCAGCTCGAGCGACTCGGACATGGGCCCCTACTTTGATAGGTACGATAAGTATTAAAGAAGCTTCCAAGATTAATCACCTTCACAGGCCTCGCGGTCGCAGATGTGTATGCTTTTTCACTAGTTGCCATTTTTCCGCACGCACGACTGACTCAACGCTAGCATGTACGGCGTCGGAATTGCTCAATTCGTGTACTATGTGAGATCATTCCCACGAGACAAGCTTCAGTTAAGAGCAGTGGTAAGCATTTTTATATCCATCTGTATTCTTTATCTCCGTTGTTCCCGTACCCAGGTCTTTGTCGCATTGTGCGTTTCTTCCTTGCAGCTTTTCGTCCTGCGATTGACATCGAATCAGTTTACTCGATAACGTTCACACGATCGCGATCGTCTGGACTTACTATCGCATTTTCGTCATTTGCCGTGCGAATCAAAGCCCAGGTTGTTCGCAGTTGCCTGCGTGAGTTCCCGAATTAAGGCGTGGAGTCCTTTTCAAAGCTGATTTTGCAACTCCTGCAGATCATTGATTGCGAGTGACTCATTTGTTTTTCTCGGGACTCACATGCTGAGTGAACAATCGTTTTAGTTGAGCATTGTATGCGCAGTAAGTGGTAGGAGCCTCCCGAAATCTTCGTACAAATGACGTTGTTCAAGTACTGGGACACTTTTATAGTACAAAGGTAGATCTATCCTTTGATCGAACTGATACCGTCTTCTCATATCCTAATAGTTTCTACGCTCATCGCGTTTGGATAAGTCAGTGTTGACGAGTTTCTCTCATCGTTAATGCCAACCCATATGATGTCCTACCTATCATGCAGTCAGTGGAAAGAATCGAGTCCTCACGTCTACTGTGGTATGTTCTGGACCTCATGTTTCTAAAAAGGAAATTGATAGACCAATGCGACAGATGCTATTCGCCCTTGCTCAGATATGTAAGCGACTGAACAAAGGGTCGGATTGATGTTACTGAGTCCTAAACAAACCACTGACAGTCCTAGGATTATGTTCGTGTCTCATTTCCCTCCGTAGTTTGTTTGTTTTGATTTCTTGACAACACTAGTGTATGCGGGAGAACTGTGGGTAACTAACTCCTCGATGCTTCTCGCCCGTGAATTGTTTACTGAGTGTACGGCAGAATTCGTAAACCCACATGGGAACGGCTGTCCTCCATAGAGGTGCAGTGTTGCGAGACACCTGGTGCCGGCGCCGCACTCACTGGTATCTAATTAGTATTTGCCAATAGGTGCAATAGCGAGTGTTATCTGCGACGCCACCATCACGGCTTCTGTCATGTTTTATCTGCGGCCAGCAAGGACAGGCATACACAGGTACGTACGCCCCTTCTGTTGTCGTGCGTGGGGTCTCATCCAATCCTTGATAGGCAAGATAACTTTATCAAGAGATTGAACGTTATCTTCGTTCAGATGGGAGTTCTCACCCTGTGAGAACGTATTTGAATAATATTTCGAGCGCTGTGATACGATTCATTCTCCTTGTCATGTAGCATCAATTCTTTAGCAGTGGCAATCTTGGTGAGCACATTGCGAATACGCGTCGTGTAAACTGCAATTGATATGATTTTCAAGTTCTATATGCAGGATCGTGGACAAGCCAGGTTTTTTACTGCTGGCCCAGGCTTGGTAATTAGCAAGAGTGAGCTCTTATTTTCCATGATCCTCTTTGGCGCACTGATCAATTGAGCCTGCATTTGAAACAGCGTACATCAACTCCATGCTCAGTGTGTGGGTGGACCCGATCCTGGCCATTGACGAAACATTTGACTCACATTTTCATCCAGGCTGAATGCACGCAAGGGAATTCGAGACGAACAACAAGTTCGTCATCAACAGTCTATAGAGCTTCCGACAATCTCGACCATCAGTTGACATTGGAGATGTGGATGCTGAGAGATATGCCTACCCCGAGTCACGTCTAGGATGGACGTGACGCTCTCAGGGAACATTCGGCCAACTATATGGACGCTGGTAGTTATGTAACACATTCGATCGCAATGTAGCCACTGTATATGGAACACTGAAGGAGACTCGGTACTAATGATCCAAGGACGATTCATGTAGTTCACTGGCAATGGGAACGAACTATAACTATCCCGAGCTTGTTGTTCTCCCTGAATTGTCTTCCACCTGGATGAAAAATTTGGATTATGCAAACCAACTTGAATGTTGCATCATCGGATCCTCACGCTTAACATGGAGTTCATTCCAGTGTATGCTGACGAGGGAGGCTCAGTTGATCAACACATTAAGAGAAATATGCGAATGGTGAGCTCAAGGCTCTTTCGAAGCAGGATTTACGTATGTCGGTGGGGGAGGGTTTTCTTGCGTGAATTCGGCAAAAGTCCGAGGATATGATCGTGCGTCAGTGTGACCACTGTGACGGTCCACTCCGGTCCGGCGCGTGCGCCGTAAGCGAAGGTCCCGTTGAGCACGACTAGAACTTGAAGCTTGAAGTCTCTGACGGGTTAGCCAGCCATGATTCCAACTAGGCTCATGCACCTATCGATGCGTGTTCGCTCTGCCAAGCCATTAGGACCCCTTTCATCGACTCGCCGACTCGCTGTTCGCTCGTTTCACGCGAATTTTTCCACCAATTCTCACCTGCAGCAAGATGCGGTCCTCGTAGGCAAGTTCGTCGTAGGTGCCCTCCTGACGTTTGGTACACTCGGATTTGGTCTCCATGCTCTGCGAAACGGCACATTTGACGCGTTCAGGCCTCTCACGCTGGTGGCAGCAGGCTACTACGACGCTACCCACTCTGTCGACGAGTCTCCCCACACTAGTAGACACGTTCACCAGAATAAAGCAATTGATCCGTCGCTTGATTACTTTGCATCCAATAATGCCCCCATCTCGTTCGCATCCTCCTATGGCAGCCCCGAAGACCTCGTAGAGGCAATCAGAGAACTCCGAGGCACCTTTCCCGATAAACACCGCGTGCAAACGAACAAGGATTCCTTAGAGCTTCACGGCTCTTCGGAGAACTCGTACCACCCCAGCTCACCCCACTCCGTCATCGTCCAGGTCAACAGCACGGAAGATGTGATCAAAGTGGTCAATATATCTCGCAAGTATCGCATCCCCCTCGTTCCCTATAGTGGAGCTACCAGTCTGGAGGGCCATTTCAGTGGTGTAAGTGTAATTGGTGGGATTGTGTTGTCCGTGTCTGATGAAATGAGCATCTAGCATCCCTCGGGAAGTATATGCGTCGATTTGTCTACCATGGACCAAATTCTTGAAATAAACGGTGGGTATGCTGGACCCACATAAACACGACCGGGTCACAAACCATTATCTCACAGAGGCCGACGGCGACCTTCGTTGTCAAGCTGGCGCTCGCTGGGATGACATTAATCACATCCTCAAGGAGAAAGGCATCCCTCTTTTCTTCCCTGTAAGTCTATTCGTAGTGTTGCACAAGCGAAGCTTGACATCACACGCTCAGCTTGACCCGGGTCCAGGTGCCGTAAGTGAATTTCTCTTCGGGAGTCCAGGTGGATCGTGATGGTTGTGGAAGACGATAGGCGGGATGATCGGCACGGGGTGCTCCGGCAGTGAGTCTGCAATACCCAACTTTTGTTATCGACTTGATGCTATTGTACGCAGCAAACGCCGTTAGGTATGGTACAGCCAAGGCGGAATGGTTCCTTAATGTTGTGAGTGTCAATGTTACGATCGTTTTCTGGAATTGGCTACTCACGAACGAGCGACCACACTAGACAGTAGTCCTCCCCTCTGGAAAAGTTGTCAAGACGCGTCAGAGGGCTCGCAAGTCGTCTGCCGGGTTCGACACTACCAAGCTTTTCATCGGTGCAGAGGGTACACTGGGTATCGTGACTGAAGGTGAACTTGGCCACGTTCCTGCTGTCTGTCTCGTTGACACCCAAGTAGCCACGATTCGCCTCGCTCCTCGGGTTCCAACCAAGGTCGCGATGGCGCAGTTTCCGACCGTTAAAATGGCCGTCAGCGCCGTTCAAGAGATTCTCAACGCACCTTGTGGCCCTCACATACGTGCGCATCTCCTACTATCTCGTGCAGGTATTCTTGTTGAACATGCCGTCCAGAATGTGTAGAACTCCTTGACGATCACAGTCTGTGTTCATGCCATCACATGACACATTCACCTGACTTGAACTGATCCATAGTGATGTCTGCCATCAACACGGCCGGAATAGTCGAGGAGCCCTACCCGGTCCAAGATACCCTCTTCTTCAAAATTCAAGGGTCCCCAGAGTCCATCGCCGAAACCTCTCATGTCGTCCAAGAGATTGTCCGCAGGCACGGGAGCTCAAAGTTTGAATTCGCAGCAACGGACGAAGAAGCAGACAATCTCTGGGAAAACAGAAAGTATGCGCTCATGTCTACTTTGGCATCCCACCCCGGGATGAAATGTTGGACGACGGACGTCTGGTAACGATTTTTCGTTCATCTTCAACCGGTCAGAGACGAGATATTGACGAAGAGGGCTTAGTGTTCCGGTGTCCAAGCTCCCTCAGCTCGTGTACGAGACAAAAGAAGACCTCGCCAAGTCTGGTCTTAAATCGACGATCGTCGGACATGTCGGGGACGGTACATCCCTTCATATAGACCATGCATGCGTTTATTCACGCGACTTGAATCAGGCAATTTCCACGGACTCATCCTCTTCCGTGACGATAAAGAACTCCAGATCGTCAGCGAAGCCGTTCACAGACTCATTCGTCGCGCAATTGCCATGGACGGCACCTGTACGTTTTGACTTTTCTGAACGGTTTATAAGAGTTCTTTGTTCTCAACCTTCTCGAACACGATCAGGTACGGGTGAACACGGCGTCGGGATCGGAAAGTCAGAGTACCTCGTCGAGGAACTCGGGGAGGATACGGTGGACCTGATGAAGACGGTAAAACGGGCGATCGATCCACTGAACTTGTTTAATCCTGGCAAGGTTTGTCTCTCACCGTTGTGGTCTATTGGAATTGGGTTGACGCTGATGCTTGCTAGTTGTACCCGGAAAGCCGAGAGAAGGATGGAAAGTCATGAGGTATAGTAGACTATCTCATAATGGATAGCATACATACTAATACATGATACCAGGATGGTGCAGATAATGCACAGTGTAGGTCACAACCCGATGCTATGCGTTATGAGATAGTCCACGGTAGCTCTATGGTACTACAATGAATTTTGAACTCGAATATAACCGCTATATGTTGAAACAGAACAAAAGAATGATCGTAAGAAAATGGGATGTATGACAAAAGGCTTGCATCGTCGGCCCTTGGACGGGCCCGCGTCGTCGCGGTGCTGGATTGAAAGATCAAATCAAGTGACCAGCAACAGTCTTCACGAGGATTTCCCAGTCGACCTCCTCATCGAAAGACGTAGAGCGAGAGCGCTCTGCGCTTGCCACGAGGTAACGTTGCTGAAAACGTCATCGTCAACCTATGGATCACACACTTGGTGAAAAACGAAAGGACATTGGGAAATGAGCAACATACTAGGTGAGAAACTCAGTTCAAGCATAGCATTGTGGAAGTCGGGTCCCGGCGTCAGAGTCAAAAGGTTCCAATCATCTTGTCGCTCCAGGAACGCTGCGTCGAGAGCCGCTAGCGACGACGATGCAGCTAACAGGAAGATCGAGTCGTTCTCAGTTGGGTTCTTCCCTAACGCTCATCAGTACGGGAAAAAAAAGTGTATTGATTGAATCACCCACCCGTGGAATTCTGTTCGAAGGGTCTGATGGCCGTATTCACTTTCTCGGGAGAGGCGTTTGCGCTTTCATTCTCTTCGTTTGTGACTAGAATGTGCCATTGGTGTGCTAAATATGTGAAACGAAGAGCAATTGACACACTCATACGAATGGACGGAATCATCGAGAAGCTCAAATCATAGTCAAAGCAGTTGGGCATTGGCGTAGACGTCAAAAAGTATTCGTCGTGCCCCATCGCTTCTAAGAAGGCATCCAGTGCCGCCAGGGAAGAGGATGGAGGCAACACGGCGCGAGGTTCCTGAACCTGCGTCGGTACTGCCACCACCCATCAGACTGGAACCATTGAACACGACCACTGGATCGCTCACCTTCCTCCAAAGGAGCCGAAGACGTAGCAATAGGAGCTATCTCGACCGTCTTTGGCTGAGTCGTCCGGGTCTCAGACCCCCTAGGTCGACCGGCTTGAACCTAGTGAGCGGTTCGTCATGGGAACATGATCACATATGTATACGAATTTACCGTTGGATGGACTATCATCGTCTCCAACGACGTGCTTGACAATATCGGGGAGAGGCGATTTCTGCGGTGCCGGTGGCGTCGACTTGCGACTTCTCGGCAGTGTAGAGATCTTTAAAGGTAATCCAGCACCTGGCTGGGCCTTCTTCAGCGGACTAGCCGCATGAGCCTTTCCCTCGACATCCGTCGCCCGTCCGACACTAGGCCTGCCAGTGGACGTCTTTGTCGTGCTGTCGCGTGGGTTGTTCTCTTTACCACCGCCCTGGGTGGGTATCGCGCGTCCGATGGATTTCGCGAAAATCTTGTTAGCGCCAGGCCGAACAACATTGGAGCAGGCGGTGGCGAGAGGCTCCTTGGTAGTCTTCAGTGTTCTGATCGTCCTATCTTCAGGCTTCCCTTTACCGCGTAACGTCAGAGCATGCACGCCGGTGATCGAGATGACTGATGTACGTACTGAGCCTTGAGAGTATCGTTGCTGGGCTACTAGTCGTAGCACATGTCAATTTTCGTGCAGTGACAGGAGGAAGCGGGCACGATAGATTGACTTTTTCTGTACGTAAAAGTTGAGATTGCAGCGAGATCACAGCGAAAAGAAAACACAGTGCCTATCTTCGTTTTCCCATTGTCTGTCCGTTGAGCCGTACTGGTGAGAATCGGGGTCATCCTGGCTTCCTTCACAGCCTGGGCTGCAGCCGAGATGTCCACAGGCAGAGCTACCATCTGGACCGAGGCAAGTTCTTCCCGAATTGCTGTCAGCTCCAACTGGAGTAGAGTGATCTTGCTGGAGGCATCCATCTTGACCTCACTGACCTGGCACGCCATTGAACGCTGCAGAGTATCGATGGCCTGGTGCAGCCTTAGTATTTCATCGTGAATGAACGCGGGTATTTGGGCGCCCTCGACCTCGGTGATTCGAGTCTTGAGGGCGACGATGTCTGCTGCCATAACGGTGACTTGCACAATCAACGCCACGACCAATTGGAAGAGCCAAACGAATCCAGTTCTCAATTGCGCCAGGCAAAACCATGGAGCATCACGCCATTTGGTTTCATCGTTCGAACCATCATCGGGGGTAAGCGGGTGGCGGTTGGTGGTGGACGTAGCGTCATAGATGTCGATCAATGTTGCAGACTCGTAGCCTAACGACAAAATTCTGCGGAGAGGAAAACATAGATAGAGCAAGAGGAAAGCAAGAGGAAAGCTGAGCGCGGAGAAGAGATAGATGAGAGAGAGGACGATAGAAGGCCAATGAATGCCGTTATATATGTATATGTGCTGGAGATTGAGGTTCGGACTATTGGGAGTAGACCAAATCTTAACCTCCCAAGAGTCCGCGACAGGCCTTTGACTGAAACCCAACTAGAATCAGCGTCAGACTGATGATTGATAAGGCGCACTTCAAGCTGTGCTTCACCCGGGTTGCCAGTCGGAATCCACAGATTCTATTGGGAGACGCGAATGATGATGACAGCACGCAACGCACTTATCTCTTAAAACGGGATCGCACAACTAACAATCAGCATCAGTGTCCATTCCACATCTTTTTTGAGCAACTACACACAGAAAGGAAACAGTGAGTTGGCGCACCTCATCGAGCTGCAACCTGTTGTGCTGGGTGCAGGAGAAAAAAATGACTCTGACTACGTCCTGCTTCGAGAGTTCAGCGACGAGAACGACGAGAAAACGAAGACAAAAGAGGAGGAAGAAAGCAGGCTCTCGCTTATCCTATCACTGGCCCTTGAATCCTGAACTTGAACCCTCCTACTACTAATTAAAGGAGTCAGGGATGTACTTACCCGCTAGATGTGTACATCCTTCGAAATGGTCCGCGAACAGGTTCTCCGCAGTTAGAAACGTGTATTCGCGGTCGTGATCGAGTACACCAGAGTGCCGCCATGGCCATCGTGAACACTACTAGAGTGCCAGTGAGCATTTAAAACCGCATGGGAAAACATTACCAAACATATCATTTCATTTATCGAGTGGAACGCTTTTCCTGAGCTCCCGTCGGGCCCATGAATCTGGACGGAATGACTTTGTAGGCGCCTTTTTGGCTGCCGGTCGAGTTGTAGAGCTCGAACATTTAGGGAAGCGTGTTTCATCGAACAACGCATGTGGTGATGTGAAGATCACATTGTTGGGGGATCACATAAATATGCAGTTTACTCCTTTGATCACATTATCTGGGGCAACACCCAGGTACACCATGAGCTCGGATTTAGGGGCGAGCTTGTCCTTTTGAGTTTCGGCAGGGATGAATACATATGCCGCACATCCGAAGACGCGAAGATGTGTGATACTAGGGGCGAATCCATAGATCAACTCATAAGGGATTTTCCAATTATTGTTTCATTTTGGTGTACAATTATATATGTGTACTGCATGTGCGATTGAGAATTCCCACCAACTATCAGGGATGCATGCCTTGTGGCACATTGCCTCTGATTTATCCATCATGGTCCATATAAACCTTTTGGCTCGGCCATTTTGTTGATGAGTGTGTGGAGCTGAGGTATGAACCTCGATTCCCATTGATCGGAGAAGATCATCAAATTGTGTCGATTTATATTCTCCCCCTGCATCTGACATCCATGATTTGACATGTGAGCTGTGGCTATTGGCAACATACATCAGCCAATCGGTAGTTGCTTTTACAGCATCACTTTTTTTCTTCAGAGGGATTGTCCATGCATTGGATGAAAAATCATTGTAGAATACAATGACATATTGAAACTTGTGATAAGATTCGATGGGGAAGGATTTAAGATCCGAATGAATCAACTCGAAGGGTGCTTTAGCACGTCGATCGGTGGGAGGATAACTCCTGTTTGGCATTTTGCCTAGGGCGCAGCCTGGACATATTGTGTCCTGAGAGGGGATTTGAATAGAATCAGGGATCCTGTCTGTATGCTTTTTGGCATGTTTTATCACGTCTTTTGACAGGTGTCCGAATCGTCAATGGAGGATGTCGTAGGTTATGTCCTTGGTGAAGCTAGCACCTTCTAGGGGTAGTTCTTCAATGGTGTATATTCCAGGTGCAATGCATCCTGGAAGGAAGGTTGCAAGAATACTTCCGTCTCCATATCTTAAAGTTAGGTGACGATGATTGCCGGAGACTGTAGCACCATGTGCAAGTAATCTTCCCATGGATATCAATCGTACTCCAGAATGGGAAGGTGGCCAACATGGCCAATCTCGAATACGTGAGATTTTCCTTGATGTTCCCATCTGATAAGGCATTTTCCTATTCCTACGATGTAGACCATTTGACCAGCAGTTTTGACTGGGATCATATCCTCCTTGCTTAATTTAGCATATTCGACAAAGTTGGATCTCTCTGGAGTAAAGTGCATAGAAGCACCTGAGTCAAGAATCCAGAGGTTTGCATGACGGTCTCCATTGCACAAGCATTTAAGGGATCTATTCGACCGGGCTTCCTCAGCAGAGGAGTTGTACTGTATTCTCTGACACATATTGCACACACAGTTATGAATATTTACGTGATGGGTGACAGGTACAGCGATTTCTGTATCTACTTGTACTCTATTCCCACCTTTAGCTCTGCCCATCCAACAGTTCAACTGTTTTTCGCAAAAGCGTACGGATTTGGGTCATGAGTAATGGAAAATGAAGTCAAGGATTGGATCAACTTGCCTTATGATCGGAAGACCCCAGGTTGGGTTGTTGCTATCAGCATCGATACCCGCCGTTTGGGTGATCTCGTCATCAACTCCATATTTAGAGCCATAGACATCAATGATGTCTTCTTCATCCCAGTTTTCAGCTGGGGGCGCCATTATTTCCTTGCAACGGGAGTGGCGAGATCTCTTTGTAGGATGAGAATCTTCCTCGTCTTCATCAATGTCCATCAATGTGGACGATGTGGCAGCAGTGGCGGCAATGGTAGCATCAAGCGAGCGAATAACTTCATAAGAGGGTTTAACCCCAATCCTGTCTGCAAGGGAGAAGGCTTTCAAGATCTGTTTAGAAGCAGGAGGACCTTCTTCTCCTTGGTAGAGAGAGGCGGGGCGCGAGGAGATGGTGCGGGGGTCGGCGACAGCATATGATGGTTCATGGTAGGGCGTGATGGCCGTGGAGGCAATCTGATAATTATGGTGGCTGCTTCCACCACCTGAGTGGTTTCCATGCATCAGCAAACTAGCCTTTTTGACCTTCGCACCATCCAGATGTCCTAGCTCATGACAGAATCCTCTAGTTTACCACAGCCACTCCAGCTCTCTCCAGCTCTCCCAGATACACAGCCACATTATGACATAGCCACTCACAGAGTTCGCCAGCTCTGCACAGCCACTCCAGCTCTTCCCAGCTCTTCCCAGCTCCCCCAGCTCCCCCCAGATACACAGCCACATAACTCATGACCAGGCACACTAACCCCCCTAACATTGTTTACCTCCTAACCAGATCTAACCAATGTCTTCCCCAATATCCCTAAC
>JBBPOS010000248.1:0-40506 GCA_038091575.1 Leccinum subgranulosum
GGACCCGACGGTGATCATGAGGTAGAGGCGAGGGACTATGTTTCCAGCGTACTGGACTAGTTCGTAGAGATCTGCGAGATGGTGTCTGGACTGCGTGTGTGCGTCATAGAGGTAGTTTGAGAGATGGCGGAGGGCGTCGAAGATGGCCATGTCTTGAGACACCTGTGGTCAAAGGAATTCGAGTGAGCTGGACGCGTGCACTCACAGAGCTCATAATATTGCTTCGGTGAGAGTGACGACGTGCGCAGTTCGGCGAGCATGAGACTGGCGCTCTTGAGCGCGTCCATAATCTCGTCGTTGTCCTACAAGCAGGACGTCAGCGATGATGTCTCCGAGGGCGAATTCGGTGCCGCCGCCGACTCGGAGGACGCGGTGAGACGCACGAGATGACGCTTCATCTGGCCGACCTGAATCTTCACGGTTTCCAGGGACTCGCTGAGAAGTTTTCCTTCTTCGACGACGGTGGTGGTTGTGGTGGTTGTGGTTGTCGCCGTCGCCGTCGATGTCGTCGTAGCCATCGTGTTCGAGGTCGTTCGGGGGATAATAGTGACTGGCAACGACGTCGACTCGGACCCCTTCACCCCGCGCCTTATGTAAGCAGAGCGCGCATATACGCAGCAACCGTGGCTGGACAATAAAATTCACTGGATGTAGCTACGAGAGGGCCGGCTATGCGATGGGGGGCGTAACTGTGCGCACCTTTGTGAACGCTGTGATGAGGTGTCGTGTTAGTATAAGATCATGGCGCAGATGGCGCCGGCCGCGCTCCGACTCTCCGATCGTCCATCATCATGTCGAAACGCAAGCAAGCGCACGAGATGGACGAAGGCGACGACGACGGTCCCGAAGCACAAGTACGCATATTTTTTCCGCATGCCCGCATCGTCACGCATCTCCCCGTAGACCGTCGACGTCAACTTTGACTACTACAATGTCAATGCGAACATCGATTATCACACCATCCAGCGACTGCTCATCCAAATGTTTGGCCCCGATGCTGAGCGCGTGCAGACTGGCCCTCTTGCGGATCTGATCACGAGTGTGGCGCAGGAGAGCGGCGTGGGCAGCACTATCAAAACCGAGGAAGACGAGGATGCCGATCCATACGCGTTTCTGACGGTCGTCAGCTGCCATGTACGTCCCGGTCTCTCTGTCCAGGCACGGTCTGTTGAAGGCTGCAACAGAATCACCCGGGGTTGCAGCCGGTGATTGACTACGTGTTGTCGAAAACGACGGTTGATCAGGGGTTCCACGAAACGTTGTCGTCGTTGCTACAAAATTACCCGCAATGCCACGTCGGACTGGTGCTCGGTGAGCGAGTGGTGAACATGCCTGTGCAAGTGATGCCGCCAATGTACCGGATGCTGTCCGAGGAGATCGACGAAGCGATCCAAGACGTGAGTGTGGTTCTCTTTTGGTTGCACGTGTATATTTATGGGTTCGCAGGGCTACGGATTCACGCATTACCTGTTTGTATCACGCGCATACAGCCTGTCAGCGGAGGAAGAAGAAGCGATGCTCGCGGCGCAACGAAATTCGAAGCGACATCGGACAGAAACGAAAGGTGGCGTGTATGCGTTCCATCCAGAGGACGAAGAAATCAGTCACGTGAGTCGGTCTCAACTAGTCTCTGGCTTTGGATTGACGAGACGACCAGCACGCAACGCACACGGTGACATACACGTTCACGGATGCACCACCGCGGAATTCGGATAGCGTGGGAGTGGATCTGAGGGGGAGAGCGATGTTGGTGACTGCAGAGAAATTCAAGTCGTTGGTGAACGAAATCCAACAGACGTACGCGGTAGCATAATAGTGTTGATGACGTCATCAAACTGGTTCGTTGCCGTGTTGTCGCTTGTTTGTATTTTGTGGCTGTTAAGCTCAACCCGTTCACTGCCCGTCGCAGCATTCGGGCATCTTCGTCGTCGTCGTCGTCGCTGTCGTCGCCGCCGTCGTTGTACCCGCCCTCCTCGTCGTCCTCGTCGTTGCTGTGCCCGTTCAAGTCCACTTTGTCTTTCGTGCGTCGTTTTCTTCTTCGCGTTCCCCTCTGCTCACCGTTATTCGCCGTAGCTCTTTTTTTTTTTTCCCTTCTTCATGGCACTTCTCGCTCCGTCCGACTGGCATCCTCCTCGCGATCACACAATGGACTCTGCTATTCCCCGACAACGTTCTTCTCCATCCAACGATCACACTTCTTCTCCCCATCCGCAGCAACCCATCCAACAACATCCACAACAGCCAGCTTATCCGTATCCCGTACAATCACAGGGTTCGTGGAATTCGCCAGTCTCAGCTCAACCCTTTTACCCTTCCTTCTACCAAAATCAACACCAACAACTCCCCGCACAACCCTACCCTCTCCATCCTCACCAACCTCAAAACCACTTTTTTGATCCCACCGCCAACGCACAGCTCGCCCAGTGGGCTTATCAGCACATGATGTTCAACGCACAGGCCCAAATGGGTTCACACCCTCCCATCGCAACTTCCCCACAGCGCTCCGCTTCCTCTTCTGCTCCCTCCTCTCCAGCAGAGTATTTTAACCCAAACCAGCTCTTCAATCACTTCCCTAGCGCGACTCCTCCCCCTCACCCACAACACCCTCCTCATCACGCTCCCGCATACACTCACCGTACCGCTTCGGCTGATACTCCCAGATCACAGCAGCAGTATGACGGTTTCCATCCTTATCGGCGCCCTACTGGCGCCGTCCCTCCCCGTACTCAAACACAAGACACCGACTGGCGCTCTACTTCCTTTCAGCCCCCCTACGCCAGAGGTGACGCTTCCGCTTCCTCCAGCTCCGTCAACTCCAGCAATTCAAACCATGGGAACCCAAACGGCAACAACCGACAGCGTACAAGTAGCATACAGGGTCAGCCCCCGAATGGTTCCACCTCCCACCAGGGTAGCGTGCGAGGCCGCACAGGTCCCTCCTCTCAGACCCCAAACCCTCCTACTCCTTCGGCGTCTGACCCGGCACGTTCACGCACAGGCAGTGCATCTTCTACTGCCAGCGCTAATACTCCCAAGAGCGCCCATCCACTCCCCCACCATCGCACCGGCTCATCCTCCTCAACCACCTCTTCTGCCACCGCCCACCGTCCCTCGGGGTCCATTTCGGCATCGTCCACGTCCACCCCCTCGTCACATTCTCACCATTCTTCTACCCAGGCACGCCCCGCTCGACCCTCTCCCCTCTCACAAGGAGCCACTTATGCTACTCCTTCCCCATCCAGCCCAACTTCCACTTCCCGTCCACAGGCCGTACAGGCAAGTGCCCATGCAGATCGACGCATTTCCAAGGACGACTCCGACCTCGCTGCTATGCTCGAAAACTCTGCCATCGGTCTCGGTAACACCAACACCGTCAAGAGCGGAGGGCTCAAGAACAGGTTGCGACGTGCGCTTTCCTTGAATGCGGCGCAGGCGCTGCAAGAAGAAGACGAACTTGCAGGCGCAAGTTCCAAAGTGAACGGCGCCGAAACCCCCAGCCCCACAGATGCGAACGATGCCGCCAGCACCCTCACCGCAGGCACCTCTGGAACTGCCGTGGGCGGCAGCACTGCTCCGGTGGGCAACCCGGGCAAGAAACGGTCGCGCGCGGCGTCCTTGTTCAACTCGCGTCTCAATGCTTCTACAGACAACATTTCGCTCTCCTCTACCATGTCCTCGGCTTCTGTCGTCATCCGCAAGATCGGTTCCATCGGGAAGCTCGCACGCCGGAACTCCCTCGCCGGCATCACGTCCCTATTCAAGGACAAAAAAGACAAGGACAAGGATGACGATGCGGAAGCAGGCACTTCCTCGGCTAAGAAGCCCAAGAAGAAAAAAGACGCAAAAGGGAGCGTCGCTGAGCCGACCGTTTCGCACGCGATCGCTGAGCTCGATAGGGGGAGCGGGTCTGGTGGCGATTGGTCGGACGCGAGCATGAGTGGTCTCAGTCCAGCAGCCAAGCTCGCGCGCCAGCACACGCTCAAGTCGAATGCCGAGGCTGCCGCCAAGGCCAAGGCTGCTGCCGAGGCTCAGGCACTCGCGCAGGCCGCACAAGCCAAGGGTGCTGCAAGCGCGAACGGGAGCAACAACACCGGTGGCGGCGGCGTACCTGTGCCGACGACGTGGGAAAGGAATACGGCAACGACGAGGGCGGATTCGCCTGGTCCTGCTCGGCGGATTACGGAGGACGGAACGCGGGTACTCGTGGAGGACGATTCCGATTCGGAGAGCGAAGACGGGCATGGGACGGGTTACGGCACAGTGCCCGGCCACAGCAGTATCTCGGAAGGGTGGGACGACGAGGAGCCGTGGCCGGAGGAAGAAGACGAAACGATTCGGATTCCGGTCGGGACGCAGTCTGCCGCAGATGATGAGGAAGTGCTCGAATGGGCGAAATCTATACGAAAAAGTATAGACAGGTCGAGAACGCCGTCCAGGGGGATCTTGAAAGGTGCGTGCCCGATCGGGTGCGGGGCGGGTCGGTCGGTTCTGATTTTATGCGATCGCGCGGACGCGTTGTTCCCAAAGGTGCTGATACCTACAGCCAAGACGCATATATCACGGAACATGCGGGAATACCTTCTTTCAGTCGTATACGTTCAAACTCGTACAACTCACATCCCAACTCGACGTCCGAGCTAGGACCGTTGGCACGGATACCCTCTCCAGACCCGGATCACATCGACGGTCTACACCGACACGCATCACATTCGTCATCTCATTCTAATACTAATGCCGGTAATGCAGGAGGTAACATACCCAGCGTCCCTGCTCTCTCGTTTGCTTCGTCTGACCCGTCCCCTTCCTCCGACTCAGACCCAGGACGTTCCTCGCCTCATCATGGCCCGCTGTTTTCGCTGCCCAATTCGTCTGCGCCCGCGCTATCGACGATCCCAACGGTCCCCGCAATGCTTTCGCACCGTTCTGCCTCTGGCCAGGCAACACCAAAGAAGCTAGTGTTTGCGGACAGTCTGTCGGTGTATGATACGTTTTCGTCGACGGTGTACGATCGGAGGAGCGAACCAGCCACTTGGAGTCGGCTGACGCCGGCTCTGGCTCAACGGATAAAGGAGGAATTGAATTCATACAAGATGGAGGAGATGGAGGTACACGCGTGCAGTCGGATGCAGTGAGTCTGCTTTGTTTGTTGAACCAGGTTGATTCACTAATGTGTCATTTGGTGTCGCAGTACCCAATTCTTCATCTAATGCTGTTCGTCTTCGCTGCATATCATGTTTAGGCGCTAGCCCACAGACTTCTACACCTATATCATCATCTCACAGCCTCGTCCGTGCACGCCACGCTATAGTTCTCTTCTGAGATTCCGACCTGGTGTTACCCTATTTTTTGACGACACAGCTTTTTTGCACACATACAGGGCGCTGCGCATACCTGATGAAAAGTGTCTACCAAATATTTTTCTCTTTTACTTCTTTTCACGACGAACGCTTGCTATTTCTGTCCCCAGACGGTATAGGCTATACCAATTGTTTCTTTTCGTTGCCCTTTCTTTTCCCCCCGCAACCCTGTTTCATCTTTGCTTCGCCCTCCGGGCCAAGGCGAAGCGGAAGAGCAATCAGGTATGACATGATGGGAGATCCGGGTAGCATACCCGGCCTTGCGCGTTCCGGTTCCTTGCGCGTATTATTAAAAGAAGCCATGCGTTGTTTCATCTTCGCTATATCCGACTTCGTTCACGACCTGCGCTTCTCTCTCTTTCCACAGCTTTTCTTTTATTCTTTGTTTCCTCGCACAACCCGCACGATACGTACATACATATACACCACATACAACATTTTTTTCTCTTTCTTTTTCCTTTCACACTACAAAACTTTCCCTCCCCCGCTACCCAATTACCCTGGTCACCCCACTCCACGCCGTCTTCTCACCCACACACACGTTGGTATACCCAGATACCTGTAATATTATTATTTGCGCGACGAACGGTTCGTGGTGGCGATTCGTGGACGTTTTTTGGTTTCTATGACCACCGCTTCTTTTGTCTGAACTCGTAGACTCGTAGTATGCTATCGATTTTTTCTTTCTTTTCGTTTCGAATCTGAGCTGGAAAAGCGACCGTTCGATCGGTGGCGTCTCTCGGAGATGGTAAATAATTGTAAGGGATGGCGGATGCACTTTGAATCCCTCGCAAATGCATTCAAAGCGGTACATACTGTGCACACAATGCTATATTTCTGGGTTTGTTAACTCGCTCGATCCATCTGATTCCGCGGGTGAAGTATGGAATCGATCAAACTGTTACCCCCCCACGTGCGTTACACATGTCGTTTGATATGGTCGCGGTCCCGACAAGTGGATACACGCGCTTCAAATCAATGAACCTGGCGTCCCGCGAAACTTGGTCCAAGACTTGGGGGGTGGAGTTTCGCGAGGTAAGTGGATTTTCCGGCAAAGTCCGGCTGCCATGTGCGACGTCGGCCAATCCTTGTGCTCGTACCGCACTCATAATGAACCCACTATTGAAGAAACTACTAATGGCTGACTCAGTGGACGTTGCTTCCGTTTACCAACTATTCCAATCCATGAAATATTTCCTCACCCTCAAAGACGAGATTCTTCTGACGTTACCGGTCACATATTCTCGCGGTGAACCTCCCGCAATACTACCGTCTTCAACAGCTTCACACAGTTTGTAGCTGCGGCGTGTCAGTCTGCGAAGGAAGAAGTGACAGCTGCGTGGAACCTTTTTAGGAACGTCTTGTAGCTCCCATGCGGTCAAACACATCTGATAGATGCATTCAAGAGGCTTGGTTGCCACTCAGCTGCAAACACGCGCACCTTCCCCTGTGGACTCGGGAGCATAGGCAAGGATCTTCCTTAACACTAACAGCAACTCAAATAACAACCGAGCTGCGGCTATTATTCCTACTGTGATCGGCCCGACCGGGAAAACTCGCTCCGATCTGTCTTACGAACCTTCCGCCGCCGAGACCGAAACCGCAACCTCCGTACATGCCTCAACGGCCCTCCTCCAGAGCGCATTCGTCTCCGTCATCGTCGCCCGGTCACCAATGACGACTAAACCGAGCCTTGCGCGCGTCCACATCACGTTCAGCCGCCGCACGTCGTCCACGAACCCGATCTCGCGCGTCGCGTTGCATCGCACCGCGCAGAACACGACCACGTCGCTCTCCCGACCCTGAAACGAGTCGATGGTCGCGCAGACGACAGAGGACGGCAGGGCGCTTTTTAGGAGGGAGACTTGTTTCGAGTAAGGTGAGAGTGCGGCGATGGAGAGTTTTGGAGCGGCGGTGGGTTCGCCGGAGGTTGATCTTCCATTTTCGGTACTCGGGCCGGTGATGGCTGGGGTTTGGAGGAGAGAGACGATGTGTTGGGCGAGCTCGGCTTGGCCTTCGTTGCTCTTGGACGCGGAGCCCGCAGTCTCTTCCGAGGAGCACTGCACGAAGACGGTCGGCACGAGTCGTTCGCCTTGGCCGATCCGGGGCCACGGGAAGGCGGTGGCGGATAACCGGGCGAGTACGGGCGCGCTGTCCTGGATGTGAGACCGGAGCTCTCCGTTGTAGAACTCTGATGACGGGAAGCGAGCCAGTTCGCTTGGGAATCGGTATTGTACCTAACGGGGCAACGTGGATGTCAATGCCCTGTAGTAGTCGCGATTGAACGTTCGACTTGCGTTGAGCATTGTCTTCACTGTGCCTGGATGCGAATTGGACGTGTACAGTCTCTCCAACAGTGAAACGTCGTACTCGAGGGCTTTCCCCATCGGTTTTACCGTCGGCCGCAGTTGCACGCTGACAAGCAGGGACGTCAGCTTGGCCCCTCAAATGGAAACCCCAAGCTCACTGATCTCCAACCAATACTACTCGCTGACACCCCTTGACGAGCGGGATGAGGGCACAAGGTTCCGTGATCTGAGACGCCTCATCGATCAAGACAGTGTCAAAGTTGACCTTGCGCAACGTTCCCAACCCAGCACCCGCGCACGTCGTGAACGCGATGCGCGCCGCGTTGACGCGTTGTTGTGCTTGTCGTTGCAAGCGGCTGTTCTCGTGCAGATCCCCGCCCACTCGTGCGTCGATTGTGTAGCTTTGGAATGCTTTGTTGACCTTGGAGTGGTCGGTGGCGACGCGGAGGATGAGGTCGTCGGTGAGGAGCCGAGGTTCTCTGTTCATTTCGAGGAAGCGTTCCAAGACGTTGTCCACGGCTAGTTAGTCCAAGATCGATCTCACTCTCTGGCATCACTATGGTGGTACAAAAAAAATCATACCATTGTGCGTGGAGGCAGTCATGAGAATTTTGCAGTCTGGAAACTTGCGCAAGAGATAACAAAGAATCTGGACGACGACCGTCGTCTTCCCAGTTCCTGTGTACGATGTAACGTTAGTGGGGTTTAGCTCTCACTCACATTTGCAGTAACTTTCCTGGTGGACCCCAAATCAACGATAAACGAGCTAAACTGGACCTGATTGCGGCAATCTGGCTCGGGTTCATCGATTCCGTTCCAATCAACTCTTCTTCTCTGTCCTCCTCAGCTTGGTCGTTGACGGCTTCCGATCCTGCTTGAGGTGGTGGCATGACAATCGTATCATAGATGCAACAACAACTAGCAGACTCTTCCCATAACCTTGTCACCGCGTCCATCATCGCCCTCGATGTTGCTTGTTCAACAGATTATCATCTACGAAAACGGAACACAATCAGGACGTACCGAGACTTCCGGCGTCGAATATCCTCCATTGCATCTCCACAAATTCGGGCGGGAGTGGATGGAAAAGCTCGACGGTGATCTCCCCTCGAACAGCCTTGGTCACCACACCGTCCACGATCGCACGGTCGATGAAAGCATTGCCGGGGTCCGAGACGCACTGCAGTCGAACGTGCGAGTGCAGCCGGATCGGCACAGACATGTCGACTCGGAAGTGCACATCTACGTGTCCGTCATCGCTGTCCTCGGGCCGGAAGAGCCTCAGAACAGGGTAGGATGACGACTTGGTGTTCCGGGGCTTCCCCGTGTCGTCGCAGGGACACACATCCGCCGCTTCTTCCGCACAGTCGAACGCGATGGCGAGGGCGTGCTTGTGGAGGTAGGCTGTGGCGGGCGCTCCCTCTCTGGATGCCGCCTTTGACTCGTGCAGAACGAGGAGAGTCTCCTGCACGAGCGTCTTGGGTCGGAGGCTCAGCGCTGCGAGCATGAGCAGCTCTACATACTCGCCGGTTTCCATGTTGTTGATCGTCTGCACGATTTTTTCCAGCGCGACAAGGGTGGCTACGCCCAACGCGTTCGCCGCACGGATGATGGCTCGGAGAATCGGATATTTGAGATCCGTGAGTTGTTCAGAAAGTGTCCAATCCTCGGTCGGGGGATATGTTTTTAATAGCACGTACACCAGAGACGGGTTTTTGTGTAGACAGGTGCTGATCAGGTTTACCATGAGTGGCTGCAACGTGACAATAAAGTCGAATGTCCAGTAGAGCTCGTTTTCCGCCCGATTCTGAAGACTAAACGTCATCAATGTTCCCAAGTGGTCGTGTGGGAGGTCAGACAAAAGCTGCCTGAACATCGCCTCCGATGCCCTAGGCACGAACAAATCCTTGATCCACTCAGGATGAGTGGACCAGTCCACGTCCAGGATGGACTTGACGTTGTACGAAGTCAACTCGCGTGCAAAACGACCGACGTATTCCTCAGTTTGCACGCTGAAGAGGGGGGGATTCAGTCAATGGAAGGGTGTTACTCAACGTGTTCACTACTCACTGCTCCAAATACATATCAAACAACTGATGTGCGACTCGGTCCCGATTGGAAATGACGTGTATCTCTATTGAGACCACAGGTGTCTTGTTCAATCGTCCCAATTGCTACGAGAATTTATGGTGCTGTGTGATCTAGCCAAACGCATCACACACCTGTCCAACTCGTTTCGATATCTTTTGCAGGGCGATGCTCGCGATGACGTCTTGACCAGTCTCCCGGGATCGCGCGAGGAAGACGAACGTGTTTGCGATATTCTTGTCATAAAGCTGCAAAATACCATCGCCACAGTGGAGCCTGTATCCGGCAGTGCAAGGGCGGTAGACAGACATGGCTTCTGTGGCCTTTGGCATGAAGGAGCATACAACGACGTTCTCGTCCACTTCTGGATCTTCGTCCCAAAGGGTCATCCCCTTGATAAAAATTCCAACTGCGAACCGATCGTCTGTCTAACGAAGCGGTAAGCATTGCTTTGAGGATGGTCCCAGGCCTCGATTTGAGAAACTTACTTTGAGGATAAGTAGCTTTCGCGTGAACTGCTCGGACGCGATCCGTAGGTATTGGAAAAAAGTCGCGGTTGATTGTTTCTCTTTCGAAGAGTATAACCTCTGCATTGACAACGGACGATTGAGTTTGCGTTGCTGGATGTCACGTTCAGAGAGAATGTCAGACGTCAAGAGAGAATTCCACATGCGCCGGTGCTCCATAGGAGAGAGTCCCAACGTCGTACTAATGACATGCTTTTCTTGAGCAGTGAGGGCACCAAAGTCAAGGTGGGCTATGTAAGGCTTTAGCTCATACAAGTGAATGGAAAATTTGCGGGCGAATGCCACCGCCATGTTGAACAGCTCGTATTCTGACACGGCCTTGGGTTTTCTCTTGAAGAGCTGAGCGAGAACGTCCTCGGCGTCTCCTGGGGATGTCATATCAGGGTCAAGATCGTTCGCAGCCCGTTCTATGAAGCGAGTACGAAATGTTTCCGCGGCATCTGCAAGTAGGTCCAAGACGAAATCGCCCTTTGGAGCTTGGGGCTTGCGCAGCCTCTCTGGTATCTTGACTCTCGCCCCGTCCACGGATTGGGAATGTAGTGCATTAAGCTCTTGGCATTCGGGGCTCATTGCACCCTTTGAAGAACACCGAATCCATTGCTGGTGTAGTTTGGTAATCTGTGCGAGACCAACGCTTTGCTCCGTCGTTAGATGATCCTGTGCAGTAGCTCCGCAACCGCTGAGCTGGCTCACTTGTTATACAAGGCAAAGTGCGTAGCGAGATCTTGTCTCGTGACGTTCCCACCTGGACGTTCCTTGTTTGGTGGATAGTCGTATGACTGGATAGAATATAACACTTTTATTTATGCCAAGCAGGCATCCTGTTCTTACCTCATGGACGCGAGGGGGAACAATGTCCGGGTCCCAACATACAAAGAACTTATCACCTAAGACCAACATTAGATTGGAGACGCTGGTGAATAACACAAGTGGGTGTACCGTCCAGATCACCCCCACTACTCATCGCCGGGGCCGCCTGATGTTTCGGTTTAGCAACAGAGGCAAAGACGATGCAATCGACGAGATGATCCAAACTAGGATGTGAAGCAGCACGGAGCTTCAGACAATCCCCTGCAAACTCTGGTGAACATTTTACATGACCAGCTGTACGTCCGCATACACACCTGGGTGAAGACATGGATTCCTAACGACGAGAACATCGCCGTTTATCGGTGTGGTAGCGCCCTTTTGTGACGTGATTCGGATATGGACTTGGCCCTCCTTGAGGACCTTGAAAGGATCGCAGACTCCGTAGAGCAGGCGTGATTTATGGATGATCATCCTCGCTCTGGGTCTTTCGTTCTTGAGGAATTGAGACACCTCTCCCATCTGCACTTTTCGAATTTGAGCGCTAACAGTGGGGTCGTCCAGACCGTTCAAGAGGATGCGTTCTGCAAGGTCATATTGTTCAAGACACGAGGCAAAATCGATCGCTTTCGTCACGTCGTTGGATGCCTCCTCGATCCACTGAAAGTAGGCTTCTTGTTTTGCCACCAACTTTTCATTCGTAACACCTAGACTTGAAAGAAGAACGATAATATCGTTGTTCAGACGCCCGAATGCGTAAGGTTTTGAATATCCCACGACGGAGAATGAATGATCGTGGGTCATCGTAAACTTCTTCATGCTTTTCCGAAATTTGGCGAGGTGCTTTTTCTCTTTGTCCATCTCCGGATGTATCGCAAGGACACCCTTGTATCCCAAGTAGCTGGAATCAAATGGTCAACAATGTACTATTATCCGAGGAGAAAGAAAACGTATACCGAATTTGCAGGACACAGGGGACATAACGTTGGTTGCGAAATATGATTCGCTTCGCCTTGCTGACTTGGATGGCCCAATGCTTTGTCATAAGCCCACACCCGTCGGAAAAGACAGTGTCAACATTCTCAATGTCGTCAATGTCAGTTATCCACTTTGGATCCAATTGAATATCGAGCTCTGCAGCAGAGAATAGGAGACCGATACGTTTAGCCCCTGAACGCGAAGGATTCAACATAAATCATTGAATGGCAATGAAATGTTCACGTTTCGCCGCATTCATTATCCTTCCAAAATCACCTAATACATAGATCCTCTCATCGAGTTCGGCGTCGCTATTTGCTTCACGCATGAAACACGTCCTACTTCGCTGTCGAGGCTGTGAGCGTCTGAAAAGGGAATCATCTAATCGTTACCTACCAACTGACTGTTGCTGTGATGGTAAAATCGATATTGTACACCGTTGATGAACACACCAGCTTTCATCATCCGACAGATATAATCCGCAGTGACTCGCAGACCGCCTTCCGGAAAACGCAATTTTTCAAAAGAGACAACAAGAAACTTGGTCGGGTCATCGCTTCTGAGAATGCGATTACTAGGAAACTGAGCAACTTCCAGAGTAATCGCATCCGCGGTGAACTTGATAAATTTTCCATAGATGTTGTTTCTGTTTCGCCTGTGTTGAATGGTAAGATGGTTGGTCGGGACAGTGAAACGCCAATCCTCTTGTTCTTGAGGGGGATTTTCAAGCAAGGTATACATGAAGGTGAGACTGGAAGTGAGTTTTTCTGTGAAACCAGTATCGCAGCGTGATGGAAAAAGTCGAGCTGTTGAATGGTTTGGACTTGTGGGCGTGCTTAAGAAGGCCCGAGCGTCTAGACGCCTATCAACGTTCCCACCTCCAAAGCAATGCCGTATTCCACACCAGTCGCAGATGTCAAACCAACAACACCAGCTCACTGAGCTGTACGTAGTCGGACCAGCCTCCACCGGAAAGACGACGCTCTGCAATGCAGTCGTACAGTCCCTGAAACTACAGTCGTGGTGCTACATCACGGAAGTCGCTCGTCAAATCATGAAAAGGCGAGGATTCACAAGGGAAGACGTGGGCAGGATAGAGATGCAGAACGCAATCATGTTGACACAGCTAGAGAGAGAGGCAGAGGTTTATGAGAGGGCAAGAGACACGGGCGCGTCGCTGATCATCAGCGACAGGTCAGGCGTGGACCCAATTGTGTACGCAATCCTGACAGCGAAAGACGAACGTCAGGCACAGCAGAAGAAGAATTTCCTGGTGGAACACCCTACCTTTCAAAGCACATTGAAACGGTATCGAAAGGCCAAGTTCCTGCTCCTTCGACCTGTACAGGAGTGGATCGTCGACGATGGGGTGCGCAGTTTGGAACAGCATGAACGTTCTTTTTACGTCTATCGCGCAGTCCTGGCTGAGCTCGGGATCCCATACCATGAGATCAGGGAGGACATGGAGGACTTATCGGAGCGAGTAGACTGGGTCAAGAGATGGGTTGTGACGAACTCGACTCGTTCTAAGCTTTGAAAACAGTACTGCATACGTATGTTATCCAGCCGCTGGTGACCTCTGTCAGAGCGCTGAGCGCCAGACGATAATTTTGCAGGTTCAAAAGCATTCGTTCGACAGACCAGCAGCCTCAAAGACTAACGGCTGCGGAACATATCTTAGGGAATCATATTGCACATTGTCGTGGACAGTAGAAAAGGTCATAATGCATAACTTTTGAGGTCAAAATCCATTTCAAACAAAGCGAAGAACGCGCTCAAGTTGAAATTCTCAGTGGAAACCAGGTTTTGCGGTCCCAAACGCATTGCATTATGACCTTTTCGACTGAAAATTAATTCGAAGAGACATACCTCGCGCAGTGGCCGAGGTCAGCGGTCCGTGCAGGAATCAGTATGATGACGGGGTGCATCAAGCCCAAGCGATGCATCCCAGTGTGTTCCGAGCATACCTCTGAGATTTCAGGATTAACCGCGGCGAATGGGGGTGATATCGATTCAAAAGTCCTTGTCACGGTGTCACTTCAGCGTGAGCTGGTCGCGAATTTACGTCAAATTAGACTCGGCGTGTGAGTATTGTGACTTGAACTTGCTTGAACCGGGACAATTACTAGACACAAGCACACTTTCTTCAAACAGCGAGCCAAGGGATCTAGAATGAGGTTCAGCGTTGACGTACATATTCACAGATATATTCATGATACTCTGGGCAAGTTGACTCAACCCCACCGAAAACACCCACCTTTTAGCCAATAAGCTTTGTTGACAGGAAATCCGGGCTGACATCTGATAAGCCATGTTCTAATCCAGACTCTCAGGTCACAGGATAGCGACTGATGGGATGAATCGCCGCAACACCGAGTATTGTGCACTGACTGGCTTTGCTCTTCTGCCCCTAGTTGGTGATCTTAATTACACCAATGCACAGAGGCCCCACACCGTGTCAAACCGCTTCGTGCCAACTTGCCTATCTTGAAGAGAAAACTCCGTCGTGGCATCCGACCCGCTAACATCACCTCCCTCGCTCTGATCAAGCGCACCCAGAACCTGGTTTCGCTCGCCCCACTCACTTTTGAGTTGCACATAGTCAACCTCTTCGGCGACAAGGACGACACCCCATACAAGAGCCTCTACACCCTCGTTAGTTGCGGAGTAAAGCTCTGGTTCGACACGATCGTGGGTGGGGCGACAGCAAGATGAGCATGTACTAGTCGTCGTCCTACTCGACCTGGCATGGCTCACGTTCGTCCAGGTATACCTATGACGAAAGAGAAGTTTTCAGAGCTCGAGTTGTCTCTCCTACACCTACAACAAGACATCGAAACTCATCTCATCACTCATCCCGTCATCCAGCAGTCGTCGAAAACGTCTTCCTCTTTCTACTCCTTGTTGTTATTACGGACCTCTAAGTGCAAGCCCAGGTGATCGGACAAGAACAAAAATCTCGTACATACCACTTGTTTAACGATAATCCCTTCCTGAACACATCCCATGAACATTTTAACTCCTGGATCAAGTCCATACAGACAATCACAAAGCTTACCCGACACGTATCTTCTATCACTGCGTCCCAAGAAATCAATCGCTGGCTGAGCTGGGAAAGAGCCTTGAAGGGTAGCGAGACCCAACGGTGGTCGTGAGTATGGTCGAGTTCTACACCCACCACCCACCTGTTGTTCTCCCTGACCTATAAATGTGACGACTCGCTCGCTTCCACAACTGAAAATTTGCACTGATGGAAAGCAAGGTGTAGATGGCACCACCGACTCACCGCCCTTCGACAATTGACCGCTCCGCCTTGCACTGGAGGCAACTTGGTGACATCATGCACCATCAAGAATTCTCTCGGTTGAATCCGACTTGCCGCGAAACGCTTTACCCATACCTGTTTCGGTGATCCGAATGTACTTCATCAGTTCGATTGTTATCCGGTTAGTTCCTAGACGTGATCCCATCCCCACATTTATTATTTAAGTTAGGCGCAAGTACTTTGATGGTATTTGTGCTCCTCCACATTTGCTACCCAATGTTTTTCAAGCTGATCACAACCATCGCCGTTACAGTGGCTGTTTTCGTTCTGGCCGCCCAGACACCTGATCCTAGGGGGGAAAGTGGTGGTATAGCCATACCACTCACGAAACGCTCTGATGCCGACGCGCACGAATTTCATGCTACATCACATAACGCGTAAATCGATCTGTGATGTCTTCAGGCATCGTTTTTGCTCACACATTTTAGCAAGATCATTCGCGGGCCAAGTGGCATGGATGGTTCCGAAAGGAACACGGGAACGCCATTTCCTTCTGCTGTGCAACGGGATGGGTCCGGAGCCGGCCTTGATTTGACAAAATACGTGAGCGGAATATGGTATGGGACCATTTCGATTGGCACTCCTCCCAAGTCCTTCACTGGTAAGTTTTTCCGTGCATTCGTAACACCCACCCACTCTAGTCGCCACCTCAGTCCAGCTCAGCACCGGTTCTAGGTAAGTGTTTTCCGTCAGTACCATCCACTATCTTGTCTTATTCGACCCAGCGATCTCTTTGTTCCAGCCTCAACCGGTGATGAAAACTGCAGAAGCCACCTTGACCTCTGGGACCTCAATGGACATCCTCAATCGAACGTGGACCTCAATATAGATTTCACAGCAGAATTTGCAGATGGTAGGGTTGCCCATGGTAAACAATACAAGGACAATGTAACCATTGCTGGGTTTACCGTATGTTTTTACCGTTTGCGAACATCATCACTTCCGACCAATGAATAGGCAGACATTCAAACCATCGGTGCTGCAACAGCATACTCTTCAGATATGGGAGTATCTGAGTTTGCTCCAGATGGTGTACTGGGATTGGCTTTTCCGCCTTTCTCAGATTTTCATGGCCAGAGCCCTCTGTTTCACACGCTCTTCAATGAAGGAAAGCTGTCTCAACCAGTGTTTTCACTCAAGCTCACTGCTTCTGGAGGCGAGCTGTACGTCGGTGGAATGAACAAGGCGCTTTACCTTCCAAGCACCCTCGTCTTTACCCCTGTAACAAATCCGGTGAGCGCAAACGCCAGGCGGTAATGGATGTGTACTTATATTTCCCTTTCAGGTTCTCTGGGAGCTGAAGATAGATAGCATTCAAGTCAATGACGTGATAGTTCTGAGAAATGTACCCGCCATCATCGATACTGGTGCCAACTTCATTTATGGTGATCCATGGCGAGTTTTGGCCCTGCACAAGGCGGCTAGCGGTGGGTCATACCTAGATAGTGGTTACTACACCTGTGAGTTTCAATCGAATTTGGTACTTTTTGTTGACTCCCTGTAGTCCCATGCAGATACTTTCCCATCGTGACTTTTACCATTGGTGGAAAGCCGTTTTCACTCCCTCCCGGTGTCCTCAACAAGGGACGGGTTTCACATCGGGCGCACGGTTGCTTTAGCGGGATTGCGACTGCGAATAAGGATTGTAGTGAGATTCTTCTATCCAGTATTTCCTGTTCCCATGCTTACCGGTGAACCCGACTAGAATTCTGGTCGATTGGGTCGAACTTCCTCCAGCAGTTCTATACCGTGTTTGATTTCGACAGCGAGTCACCGCGAGTAGGATTCGCAAAGCTTGCTAATTAGAACACCCATAACGTGATGTGACCAGAACTTTTGACCGGGCACCAGAAGGTGTGGGTACATTGTGGCGTGGCTAGAGGTATTGCTCGATTGTTCTATAATCTATTGCTCTCTATTCACAAGCCCTCCGGGCACCTGCGGGGGACCGCCACAATGGTCGTCGCTTAGTTTATTGCTCGGATAGTCATACAGAAGATGGAGTGAAGGTGGATGTCACGTCAGGACGGGCGCTACACCGTACTTTCTCAGCGATGTACTGACCTTCCTATGCTTAATTTTCAGGTATCTGATGAACCACTCGCACGCAGTCTGACCCGGATTAAAGTCATGATCGGGGTGCTTTCGCACACACAGCGTCCGTGATCAATGAACTGTCTTCTAGTACGAACACGCGGAGCACCCTCGAGTTGTCTGGACGAGTGAAGAACACGACAGAGAAACGTTCGTGCTCGCCTTGATCACCGGATGCCCGCACCGCGCGATGCATGTCAGACTGGACGATACCTCCACTGAAAATGGCGAGGGTGTCGCCGATGTTGCGAATCGTGTGGCCGGGAAGAAGCTGTATGCATTTATCCATCATATGTGAGTATCTCCCAGCAGAAATTGGTGCATCCAACAATGCATACGATCACATACAACCACTCTGATTGGCCAGGAGGTATGACTTGAAATCCGCCGAGCCGGTTTTGCAAAAAGGACTGACAAAATGTCGACGAATGGAAAATGATCAAAAGCAATTTGGGCTCACCAAGGAAGCAAAGTCAGGGTGTTTGCCCAACATTGGCTTGTTTTGCGACACGATCGGCTGTTTGGGCATCGGTGGGATGTGAACTGCACTGAGGCTGAGTTCCTCATCCGAGTGCAGTCGCTGGAGCGTGCCCTCGGGTAAACCCAGCCTGTCCTTGAAGATGCGAATCATTGTGATACTGACTTCCAGCGACTTGCGGATGAACGGGCGCAAGGCAGTCGGCATCGCAGTCATTGACGGAGCTGGGTATGTTACGTGCACGACCCCCGGAAATACCGGCACGTCGTCCTTAAGGACTGCGAAGTACGGATTACTAACTCGTAAACAAATCCCAGCGTCAGGCAAACAACACCGATGCGATAATGCAGAACACAATAGGACCCACCCAGTAGCGTCCATCACGTTCGTGCCAGCTTTCCTATATCTGAAACGAGTCGGTGGGTCAGTCACCTGTCAGCGCATTAACCGTCAGACCCAAACCACGGTCCGTTGTCTTTTGACTCAAACATCATCTTCTTTTCCCTAGTGGGAGGGCCATGATTCGGCGTTAACGTCGAACAAGCCGTCGACTTCCTTATCGGTGCCATGGTTCGTGAGACTAAGATGATGACCAAGACATCGTCAATGCGCCTGTCGCGCTGCCAGTGCTTACTACCAGAACCCGGCGGACATCGCAGCCTCCCAGAGACGGTCAATTTTGGAGGCGTCGCAGGCATTGAGAAGGTCAAAGTCGATGACCAACAGTGGGTGGGCACAGACACTTGTTCGGGAAAGGTGGTTAAGTAACTCTTTCCAGGCATTGATTCAAGTTCAAGACAACTTTTTTTGATGGTGGATTTCAGCGAATGGCTTTCATTATTATTATTATGGATATGGCTCACCTGGGTAGGACCCCACTAGAGAGTGCGAAGGGCCACAGAAAGTTCGGCAGCTCGATCGAGCGTAGACCGTTGCACCTTCTTAGTTGAGTAATGTAGAGTCATTGTGAAATAGCAAGGGGCACATATAAGTGCCTACTGAGAAGCGGTCGCTGTGGAATCAGATACCATAATGCCAACGCCGGATATTTCTGTCCTCTTCAGAACGACCCTCAGCCCACATCGCTTTTCCTATCCTGCCGATATCCCCGTCGCACGTGAACGTCCGTCATTGGCAAGCGCCTCGCCGAGTACCCCAGCACGTGCGTTTATTGTCATCAACATGATCGAGGGCGTGAATTTTGGGTGTTCATGGAACGTGAGCACATGTATGGATGTCGGCAAAGCGCTAGGTGCGTCCAAGACAAAGTCCTCTGGCGTAGGTGCCGACATGGGGTCGAATATGGCCATGGTTTGGTTGGGGTAACATCGGTCGAGCCGAGGATGTGTGTTGTTGGTGGTAACCTGGGGACGTGGTCTCTGTGTATCTGTTGGATGTCCTTCAGGGCGTATGAGCGGGGGCATAGATGTAGATGTAAGCAATATGTCGCACCAGCTGATCTGTGCCAAAGATGGCTCTGCCGAGCTGGGAGTGAGCTGGACGGTCGTCACGGCGACCTCAGATCGGCCGTTGTTTGGCACATAAGACCCGCCGAGAGCTCTAGTGATGACCTGGTGGCCAAAGCAGACGTCTGCTAGATCATGGGCATGAGAGTGTATGTATGTGTTGATATGAGTGGGAGCGTTTGGAAACGAGGCAGCGAGTGCGTTCATTTATCAAACACTTTCATGGACGGTTTGTGACGATGCGCCGGAGGTAGGCGACGAGATTGTTGACCCACTCAACGTCCTCGTTGGCGCTTGAGCCTGCGTCACCGGGGGTGAGATCGGGTCGGAGTTGTAGGGGGGCAGGGGCCCCCAGCTTAGGCACACAGTCCTCCATAGAGCGTACGCGCTCCGCAATAGGACTTTAATTGATACAAAAAAAAAAAAAAGATCGGGTCGGAAAAAGGGACGTGGGCACGTACGAGCTTCGGTGATGGAAGGGCCGTCATAGTAGATGCTATCTCGGTGGGTAATTCCCGCCCTTGAAGACGTCCAACGCATCGAATGTGAACGTGCGACGGTCACCCGAGTTGGCCCATGAGAGCGAGGAGGACAAGAGCTCCGTGAATATCTGTTCGTAGTTGCCCAAAGAGGTGAAGTGAAGATGAGAAGGATGCAACGCGAGTTACGTACGGATTCAGCTAATAGTGTTAGGTAATCTACCTATCTTTCCTTTGCGGCTGATACTCATGAGGTCGATAATCAAAACCTGACTTCTTGACAAATCCAGGGCAATCGACAGTGCTACGACGTTGGCCATCGACCATTTCTGGAGAAGGCAGCACAAACCCACTTTCTCAAATGACAAGTATTCCGTCTTTGCCCCTGCAGGGCCGAGTAACAACAACTTGAAGTGCATGCTTTCTTCAAACAGCGGGCAAGGTATAATTTTAGTAGCGTCCTGGCAGCGTTGACCTACTTATTCACAGATATGTACCTGATCCTCTGGGCAAGTTGACCCAACCCCACCGAACACCCACCTTTCAGCCGCTTCTGGATCTTCAAGTTGATAGGACACTGCCGACATCTGATAAGCGTTCTTTGCAATCCGTCAATATGTTCCTATCTGAAGTTGGTTACAATCCGTTAATGACAAGGTACGTAGTGTGCAATCTCTAACGATACAGATGAGCGTAGAAATGGAAGTCGTCGGAATCAAGAAGCTCGGATAAACTAAACTGTCTAGTCAGAATGAAAGAGAATGATCTTCAATGTGGTTGAACCAAGGCGTTCAACATTCAATATTCATTGTCTGCGGTTTCCAGCCTGCCAGAATCCGACAACAATCAACCGATGCGTGTTCTCATTGTCCGGTTTGATATCTCCGTTCAGTGGTGCAAACCACTTTCTAATATTGGTCCTGTCGATAGCGAACTCGACACACCAGAATAGCCCATCGTCCTTTGATTGCGATGTTAACTCAAGCTCGTGGTAGGTTCGAACAGCGTGAGTTTACTTACATATCTCGTCTTTCCGACCTTTGGCTGACCTACGACATGGCCGCAGTACCATCGGCCATAGCTGGAACAGACCCAGACGCTTTCACCGTTCTGAAGACAAGTTAACAATCAAATAAAATCGAGGTTCTGGTGCCACCTACCCTGAAACGATATGGCCACGGCTCGTTGAGTGTAACTGGGTTTGTTTGAGAAAATATCGGGTTTGCCCATTGGCCGTCATTCCACGTAGCGAGGTCGACGGGTTGCAATGGTACGACCGGACGTGGCGTCGCTGTGCCATGAAATTCCCCGTTGGGATTTGGACCGTAGGTGATTGCGGGCATGGATGTACTAAAGATGAAGTAGGAATGAATGAGTTTGGGATGATGTTGGGCATCGATGGCAACTATCGCTCTTATATGTTGTAGTGGCTGGACCCTGGGTGGACAAGACACAGATCTCCACAGCTGGTCGTCCGTAAATCTGGAAATCCGTAGTAATGCGCTTTGATGGTAAACAATGAAATGTACAGTCACCTGGGGATACAATAGGGGCCTACAAAGCATGTCAATGGACCATACGGAACAGCTTTGTCGGGCTTTGACCTGCGCAGCGGATGAAGAGCCTGAATAGTATCTTGTTCTGCAGGATGCGCAAACGGCCAAAATAGTACAGTTACAGTGCGCTCCCTAGTACGGGAAGGGAAGCATTCCCTCTACTGGACCCGTAATACCATCCCTCTCTGCACATTCATCTAAAAATTCAAGAAGGATATCCTGGTATTGCTTCCGTGCCTTGTAAGATGCTACGTCCTCGGGCCAACTTCTCACTGCGCTTGCTAGGCGCGCCGCGACACCTCGTTCGCGTACAAGCTCTTCCACCTGAAATTGGTATGTGCGTATTCCAAACACAATAGCGCCCGTACGGGGCAGTCGACGCAATGTCTGTCTTTCGTTCCTGAGGCGGAGATTCGAGGGGGATACGTATGGGACATCCTTTGTGCCATGGCCTCGGGAATGGGCAGGGTGATCCTCTGGTCCGTTGATAGATTCGGACCAGCTCAGTTCTTCCGGATCTATTTCAGACAGAGTTTCATCGCCACCTGATCTTGACTCCAATGGCTTTCTCGGCGGGACGACTTGTATGCTATAATTATTCCTTGTAACGGGTTTGTCGACGGGCAAACGTTGGAAGAAACGGTTCATGCTGAGTTGTAACTTCTCCTGGACTGTGGGCAGATCGTCGAACTATACTTGGTCTCAAGGAAAAGAATACGCTTACACTGAGGTACCGTGAAGTGTATCTCATCCAGTGGCATTCCAATCTTATCGCCCAGACGCCAGAAGCCTGATAAAAGTGATAAACGACTGACGCTCATGTAGAAACATTGAAAGGCACAGACCTGGTACACATATGAGTCCTGCCTGCAAGTAATACTTCCCGTCCGTTCCTTGTCAATAGTGAGCAAGACAACGCCAGCGATTCGTCCGTCAGACTACCTTCTATCATTATTGCAATATCATCTTGCATCCTTGATGAAATGGTCAGCGATATGAATGGATTAGAATATTGATGCTCCTTTGCT
This sequence comes from Leccinum subgranulosum, assembly GCA_038091575.1. NCBI lineage: Eukaryota > Fungi > Basidiomycota > Agaricomycetes > Boletales > Boletaceae > Leccinum > Leccinum subgranulosum. The sequence continues at coordinate 22,493 of JBBPOS010000248.1, forward strand.
TACAGGCGATTTATTAGTCTGAAAGCCTCCTCTCCCATTTCCACATCATCCATTGACTCGAGAACTCCTAGATCGTACTGTTCTCCTGTCTCGACGACCTCGATCGTCTTGATTGGCAATTCGCCGTGCCATGACAAAGGTATCCCACCGATAGTTGGGATAGGTGCCGATGCTGGTATGCGTGAGATATGAAATGAAGAAGGGTACCTTTGAGGCAGATACTCTGCGAGTTCGTACAACAGCTCTTTCACTACCGTTCAGGTTTATAAACAAGCCAAGATACAGCAAGTTCCTGTCAAAAATCACGAACCTGCCTCAGCTCCACCAGCAACTGTTACGGATTCATCATTACGGGCAGGAAGGACGTGTAGGACCTTTTTCCCGCGCTGATTTACTCGGAAGATGCGAATCCGTTGGTGGGACGAGAAAGACTCGTCAAGTTCCACCCATTCGGTCCAAGGCATAGAACGAATGCCCATCGTTACGCTAGATGGACAGCCATGTTGAACATGACAATGTGTAAGATAGGCGTGCAGTGACTCGGCTTACTGGTATTCTCCCCATCGGAAGGGACGGTACGGCACGGGCCTGATGTCCTTTAAGGGATGAGGGCAAGGGGTTATCTCCGGGTAGTTGAATACTTGAGGGATCCAGGCTTGTATGGGTTAAATTTCAACAGCTCATCCGGGAGATGCAATCTAGCATCCTCACCTCCTGGTTGCCGCTCTCTGTTCGGGTTCTTCCGCTGACCCGACATATCAGGGGCAGGAACGCTGGATGCGCTGTCGTTTGTTGCTAGGCGCTTATTTCGGCTCCATCTGATTGCCCTGTAGAGGGAGTAGATCGCGAGAGATTGGAGGACGAGTGGGACCAGGACATGCAGAAAGGCAGTCTTGATTCTGCCTCGGCCGATGACCGCATTGAAACTCGCAGCATTCATCGAAGCTGAACTTCAAGATACTTCGTGGAAACGCCGGAAGTTCAAAGTCTTGGCCTCCACGTGACACGTCAGAAAACTCCATGCAAAATTCGCTCACGTCGAAACGTCCACGTAGGCTATGCACTTTTGATTGCTGCCAGCAGGTTATGTCGAGTATATATTGATCTTTTTTTTCACCCGCTGCTATCGTTTGCTCTCCACTCACGTCCTCTAAAGATCTGAAGTATCTTACTCCAAGGACCATCCAACATGCTTCAGCACGCATTCGCTTTCGAGCGGGCTCTCGTGACGCCCCATTCCTTCTCCACTGTCTTGGTACCAGTATTCCTTAGCGCATATGTTATGGCGGTACTGGTGCAGTTGCCTCGCACGGGTTCTTACCGAACCGCGCTCCTGCCCATAGTACTTTGGCTGAGCTTTCGCGCAAGCATGTCCCTGGATTTCTCGGGGAATCATCCAGGTCACGCTTATTTCAATCAAGGTCTAGTGGTAAGTGTTGATATTTGCTAGGATCGTACAAGTCCAGACGCCGTAATCTAGTTGAGCATGTTCATTATCGCAATGCGATGCACGTCATGGATGTTGGTGCGGCAGCCCTACTCTAGAATGTCAATTTGCAAGCCTCGAACCAGTGGACACAACGGAGATACCCCTATGGAGTGTGACGTTTCCGTCTTCTCTGCGATGTGGAACGCCTCCGATCTTCTTTTAAGCCTCAGGGGAATTGGTTGGAACGGCCCTCGAAAGGTACACATACCCACGCCGTACTTCCAAGTGGAGTCCCGACCGTTATTTGCTTTGCTTTGTTTTTGTCGGTTCATCTTCTTGGCAATCGCGTACTGGATCATGTGCGACTTCAACCGTTCGCTTGGACGCGACACCTTTGGAGCACCAGAAGGTGATACCATTTTCGACCTGTCACTACCTCCATCGCAACGATACCTGAAATCTTCTATCGTCACGGTGCTTACCACGTTCAACGCATACCTTATCATCAATGCATTGTACTATCTGCATGCAGCACTGTTCACGATTCTATCCTGGCAACATCCATCGGAATGGCCTCCTCTTTTCGATTCCCCTTGGCTTTCAACTTCGCTCACCAGTTTCTGGGGGAAAAGGTGGCACCAGCTGTTTCATGAAGTCTTTGTGGAGCTGGGGGGCAAACCCTTGGAAAGATATCTTGGGAAAGCAGGATTCGTCATGGGTGCTTTTACTATCTCGGGCCTTCTGCATGAAGCCGGGGCGCGCGGAATGGGTCGGGGAGCATTCACACTTCCAACAATGGGATTCTTCTTTATGCAAGGCGTTGGGATTGTAATGGAAGGCGCTTTGAAAAGGGCTACTGGAAAACGTGTTGACGGGTTCTTAGGTTGGCTATGGACTTCTTTGTGGCTTCTTTTGTGGGGCAATATTCTTGTGGACGCCTGGGCAAGGTCAGGTTTGATTGGATCTGAACTCTGAATTCTCTATGTAGGCTTACAAGCCAGCTAGCGCCCTCCGTTCCTGAGATGGGTATCTATAAAATACCTCTTGATAGACATCTTGCCTTATCATCGCTTCATCCCTCTAGCTGGTCACGTATCTAAAATCGTGAATAGATGCACGTTCTGGAATGTCGACGAACTAGGCGGCCGACACCAGATCCTGTGATGCGTTTTGCACGAAACACACTGGACAGTCTTCACCTAGCCAGAAGTCATCTTTTATTTTGCCAGATTGACTTGCATTGCAAGTCTCCGTGCCTTGTTCCCCTCAGAGTCCGAGGTCTTGCGAGGTCGCACCATGTGTTGCGAACCTTTTCTCGACCCGCGTTGATTTTGCAAGATCACCCCGCATTGCTTTTGCAAGGTTTCGGTTTCAAATCGCAACTCCCCCGGTATTCTCTTGCAAGATCCCTCGCCATCGTTCTCTCCCGCCCCTTCTCTCGCCCTTGTTTTCGCCTCGCGATGCGCATGGTCAGCCTTGCTCATTATTGCCGTCGCCGCCGCCCTTGTTCGCGATGATCATGAGCAAGGGCAACAATGCTCCCCCTTCCTCAGTCGCGCTGCCAGTACCACTCGCGAGCTCGCTTCGCCAGCTGCTGCGCGTCGCTCTTGCTCCGAGTCTCACACCACCGGCACGTTGTCCTACCCCCACTGCGCTCGCGAACACGGGCAGCGCTGGCAGACAATGTGTCTGCTAGCGTACTCCCGTTTATGCCTGTGGTCTTGCTACGAGTCGAAGGTGCGAGGATGGATGGGAGGGGCGAAGTGGGGAAGCGAGGGCGTGCGGGTGGATGAAACGTCCGCGAAGATGCAGGGTGTGCGAGGAGGGGACAACGACAACGATCACTGTAATCATTACAAGCGGCTTGAAGAAATGACGGACCTCAAGCCATCGTCCTCGGGAGACAAGCCGTCGACCTTTGTCCGTCAGGGCACGCGCATCGATCAACGTCGTCAATATCCCACTCTATCTCTGGAGATATGACGAGGCCATCATCCTCGGGAGACAATCCCTCGACATTTTCCATCCGGTCATCCCAAACAATCAAGGTCATTGCATCAACTTGCACGTTGTCTGATATGGCGCATCATGCATCATGACTGACTGTATTTGTGGGACATTCGATGCGATCGCAGAACGTGAACGATACCAATTCCATGCACGCATCTTCACTGAGTCTATCTTATCCGCGTACAAGAGAAAGGTAGAGACTGGAGGTGACATCGCCGGAAATAATATCCCGGCCTGTTGGGGCCGCGTACAGCGGACACATATTTATTCCCAGAGATTTGAGCGCCGACACCTGCACTGTGCAGCTTGATTTTGGAGTACTGCAGACATTATGGTCCCCAGGGAAGGGCTATTGAGGGTAAGACGGATGACGGGCAACGTCTTTGGCCCATTGCTCACAGTAACTTACTAGTGCTGGAAGGAGCGGGGCGGGAGTTTGAGTTGCCGCCGGGTATTGCCATATGGCGCCGTGAGCGAAGCGGCTCACTAGACTTCCGAATCACTGTCAACAACGAATTAGCTCGCCAAACTGAGCCTATCTCTGCGGTCACCGTTTGCTAATCCAACCTAGTGGCGTGAATCAATTTTATAGAGATGAACAAGCTCTGGGTTCGTCCCCAGCACCAAGGTCACTTGCGCGACCGCGAGAAACGCGAGATGGAACGAACGTCCACATCCTCTTGGGCACCAACCTCGTCCGTTTCTCCCAGGTGAGATTGATCTGGAACATCCATCTTCGCGACACAAGTCGACACTCCCTCGCTGGCCCTCCGTCTTTTCCTCCTCGCTGCCCAAATCAGCTTCACATGCGGTTCCGGGTTCGAAGACCCGCGTACGACCTGTACGTCCAAGCGTTTTCGGTGTACGAAGACTCGATTTCGGAGAACCGAGCGCAACTGGCTGCGATCACGTTGATCGTGGTGTTCGAAGTGAACGGGTATGACACGTTGATCACCAAGGCGGCGTTGCATGGGGCCAAGTTGTTGAAGAAGCCGCATCAGGCGACGGCGGTGCGTGTTGCGAGTCATTTGTGATGGTACGAGGCAGCAGTGGAGGTGGAAGAACGAGGGGGAGGGGAAGAGAAGAGAAGAGAAGGATGGGGTATGGATAAGGAGGATGGGGTGCCAAGGCGGTGAGTATCGGGCTCTGCGTTCGCGCTGTCGATCGTGACTGATGGATTGTCGACAATACCCACGCCAGGACAACAAACGAATGCTAGAATATTTGCAAAAGCCGTTGCGGATCGCGCATTTGGCGATGGAGGAGATGGTCACTGTTCGGATATACTGTGACAGGCTCGATCTATCTTCTCTCTACACTCTATTGATGGGTGGCCCCAAAACTCATCGTCTCGCTCGTAGAGCTCATCACGGCCTCGATCGACACCGTCACCTCTCGGTCGCTTTTGCTTCGTACCTGCACCCGTCGCAACGAATGGAAGGGATGGTATCTCCGGACATGATCCAGCGATATTTCCGAAACACACTCAAGTACATTCATTCGAAGAAGACGTCGGAGAATCCGGGGTGGTATGATGAGGTGGAAGTCGTTAGGGCGCTTTTGAAGATAGGTATCACGCGGTAGCGGTTGCTGGGTACGTATAGAAGGGAGTCGATTTCCATCTGTCGATACCTTTTTTTGTCGTCGTTTTAGCCACGGCCCTTTTGAACTGATTAACGTCAAAGTGCTGCGAGGAGTCCTTTGCCAGGTCTTATTTTGGGCTGTGCGTACAGCCTCCTGGCAGTACTCATTCAATGACGGTGCTGTGCAAACGAAACATGAGGCTGCCCCACGCCCAAGCCATTGCAGCGAACGGTTCTCACTTTCTTCTTTCCACTGTCCAGTGCCCTTCCCCACCACCGCCCCAACCCTCAGTGAAACAAGATGAAATCAAAAGGTGCTTATTTCACTTTTTTGTCTGCGAGAAGAGCTTCAGTGAAATAACATTCACGTCAGCCAAAATGTGGTCATCTCGAGCAATGTCTTCTGACACTAAGCATGAGAAAGTGGGCCGGCGAGACTCCATTGGAGAGACGACTGTTTCAGTCTATCAGATACTTGCACAAGCGGAGTCAACGTTCGGCAAGTTTGAGCAAGGAGGAGGGACGGACCACATTAGCGAGGCAATCATCCTTGATCGCCAAGCACTGGACCGTTGCCCACACGGTCACCGCCGGCGATGGATCTCACTCGCTCGGCTTGCCAGTCATCTCCAGGATCGTTACGACCATCTGGGAGCGGTGGAGGACATTGAGGAAGCAGGTGTCTGTTGCAGAGAAGCACTGAAACTTTGCCCCGAAGGGCACCCAAATCGATCAACGTCGTTGAGCAATGTCGCAAACTACCTCTCCGTTCGTTACGATCAGCTTGGAGATATGACGGACCTCAATGAGGCCATCATCCTTGGGAGACAATCCCTCGACCTTTGCCCGTCAGGGCACCCGGAACGATCAGCGTCGTTGAACAACATCGCACTCTATCTCTCCGATCGTTACAAGCGGCTTGGGGATATTACGGACCTCAATGAGGCCATCATCCTGTGCAGACAGGCCCTAGACATTCACCCGTCAGGGCCCCCGCATCGATCAATGTCGTTAAACAATGTCGCAAAATATCTCTCCACTCGTTACCACCGGCTTGGAGATATGATGGATCTCAATGATTGCATCATCCTCGGCAGAAAAGCCCTCGATCTTCTCCCGCCAAGGCACCCGGATCGATCAACGTCGTTGAACAATCTCGCAGCCTATCTCTCCGATCGTTACAAGCGGCTTGGGGATATTACGGACCTCAATGAGGCCATCATCCTGGCCAGACAGGCCCTAGACCTTCGCCCGTCAGGGCACCCGCGACGATCAACGTCGTTGAACAATATCGCAGGCTATCTCTCCGATCGTTACCACCAGCTTGGAGATATGATGGATCTCAATGATTGCATCATCCGCGGCAGACAAGCCCTCGATCTTCTCCCGCCAGGGCACCCGGATCGATCAACGTCGTTGAACAGTCTCGCAGCCTATCTCTCCTATCGTTACAAGCGGCTTGGAGATATGACGGACCTCAATGATGCCATCATCCTTGGCAGACAAGCCCTCGAACTTCACCCATCAGAGCACCCGCAACGATCAACGTCGTTGGGTAATGTTTCAGTCTGTCTATCTGATCGTTACAAGCGGCTTGGCGATATGACGGACCTCGACGAGGCCATCATCCTCGGCAAACAAGCCCTCGACCTTTGCCCGTCAGGGCACCCGGATCAATCAATGTCGCTGAACAATGTCGCACTCTATGTCTCCTCTCGTTACGAGCTGCTTGGAGATATGACGGACCTCAATGAGACCATCATCCTCGGGAGACAAGCCCTCGACCTTCGCCCGTCAGGGCACCCGCATCGATCAATGTCGATGAACAGTGTCGCACACTTTCTCTGCACTCGTTACCACCGGCTTGGAGACATGACGGACCTCAATGAGGCCATCATCCTCGGGAGACAAGCCCTAGACCTTTGCCCGTCAGGGCACCCGCATCGATCCGCATCGTTGAACAATGTCGCACTCTATCTCACCAATCGGTACCACCGTATTGGAGATCTGATGGACCTCAACGAGGCCATCATCCTCACGAGACAAGCCCTCGAGCTTTGCCCATCCGGTCATCCCGACCGATCATGGTCATTACGTCAACTTGCATGTTGTCTCCGTGCTCGGTTCGCGCAGTCGAGCGAGTTAAAGGACAGAGAGGATCTATTCAGTCTCTACCTCGAGTTGTCAAAAATCTCACAAACACTCTCCCCAGTCGATCTCTCTGCAGCCAAGCAGTGGATCATGGCAGCTGAAAATTTCTACCATCCCACAGTCCTTCTCGCATACGAAACATCTCTTCGACTACTCGTTCAGCATCTCGCCAGCTTGCCATCTCTGCCAAATCATCTCCAGATTTTCAAGGACCTCGCTTCATCCCTAGCAATCGATGCCTTTTCGGCTTGTCTCCGCGATCACCGTGCAAAACAAGCGGTCGAGCTGCTGGAACAAGGTCGCGGTGTATTCTGGCACCAGATTTCTCGTCTCCATTCCCCTCTTCAAGACGTCATCGCCTCAGGCCAGGAAGGACAGTCCCTCGCAAACGAGTTTATTCGACTCTCATCGGAAATTCTTGATACAATTCATTCACAAGGTCCAGATAAGCACAGTAAGCTATGCAGTCTTAATGTTGATATGCAATCCGCAATCACTCAAATTCGCAAAATACCCGGTCTCGCTCGATTCCTCCTCCCCTCTTCCTTCTCCGAACTCCAGCACGCTGCCAGTGGGGGACCTGTGGTCATCGTGAATGCTAGCAAGTATACCTGCGATGCACTCGTCGTTTTCTCCGACAGAGATCCAGTTCATATCCCATTGAAGATCACGAAATTCCGTGTCCAGCACCTGTCATCAGACCTCCAGTCCTTGACTTTGGATGCAAAGACAATGGACATGGGGAGAGATCTTGCCTGTTTCCTGAGAAATCTTTGGGATGAGGTCGTCTCTCCAATCGCTGATTTTCTTCAGACAACAGTTCCAGCTGGCTCACGTATCTGGTGGTGTCCCACTGCCGAGTTCTGCCTTCTGCCATTGCACGCGGCTAATCCGTATCGGAACGGCCAAAGGGGGTTTTCCCATTTGTACATCTCGTCTTACACTCCCACGTTGACTGCCCTCATCCGTGCGAGACGGAATCACCCATCGGTGACGACTTCGACACAAGAAGAGAAACATTTCCTTGCTGTGGGTCAGGCGAACGCGAAAGGCGAAAGCGAGCTTTTCTCAGTCGGCAGTGAACTGGGCATCATCGCTGAGCGCATTCAGGGTCTCGCCACGCTCACGCGCCTTGAAGGCTCGGAATCGAGTATGTCGCAAGTCTCGAAGGAGCTGAGGACGAGCGAGTGGGTTCACTCTGCCTGCCACCTTATCCCAAACAGGAAGCAACCCTTTGACTCGGCGTTTGGTCTCTACGACGGCCGGTTTACCGTGGAGCGGATCATGGGATGCAAGTTAGAGAACGCAGAGTTTGCCTACCTATCTGCTTGTCACATGACGGTCGGAGACGAGGAGAGTCCAGACGAGGCAATCCACTTGGCGTCGGCGATGCAGTTTGCAGGGTTCCGGTCTGTGATTGGGACGATGTGGGCGGTGGACGACGCAGATACGAACAAGATCACGACCAAGTTTTACGAGAATATGTTGGATGGATCTGGTCGGATGGATCACACTCGAGCGGCGTTAGCGCTGCAGAGGACGATGAGCTCGTTGGTTGGTGTTGTTCCGCTCGATCAGCGGATTCTATATGTACATATCGGTGCCTAGTGCTCGCCGGACCGACATTGTCTGGTTTGTATCATTGTATGGTTGACTCGGATGTATTTGTTGTGTCTCTTCATACATTTGCTATTTGCGACCAGGATGGAGTATGATTGTCTGTCGGTTGTGTGGACTACTTTATTGAAGGCATCTGAGGGAGTCTGGGCTTCGAATCGCGAGCACCGTCCAAAGTTGCATTTGTGCATGTGGGAGAAGCCATTAGGCAATCGAAAATGTCTCGCTCCCGTCGGGCACCCCTCTCTGAATATGAGGGCCAGGTCTGGGAGACGAGGTGGACACGGTTTCGAACCTACGCACAACTCTGTGTTATACACATACAAGAGAAAAAAATATGAACCAATGAGCTATGATTATATACGATAGGTCCTGAGTCATACGAAGAAGACTCACCCGTGTCAGCTAAATGATAGCGGTCAGGTTGAACGATGAGTAACTTGAACCCATTTTGCCTTCCGTACGCCCTATGGATGGAGTTCGCATGGGAGAGTTTTATCGAGGAGTTGGTTCATCGTACCGGTCGTCGCATACCATGCGTTTGCATGCCAGTGCGTGCGTGGTATGCTCGCAAACTTCCGCAACACCGTGACGGTGTCGCTGCCGTGCGACGTCAGAAAGGAGTCTACTTGCTCTCACACTCACACTCATAATGAACAAGTTATTGTTGCAGCTTTGGTCTGCTCGAGGAAGTCTTTACTGTTTGCGACAATCTTCAGGGGGTGGCGGCGATGATCGTCGGCACCGTGACCCTGGGATGCGCACCGCAGATCAGGACGAGTAGAAGAGTGCGCGGTGACTGAGCCGTACTCGAGGCTTGGTCTGCGGTGCCCGGTCTTCCTGTTCCGTCTCGTCCCGTTGGTTCTCATGTCGGTTCCTCATGATGGAGCGCGCCAGGCAGCGCATATGCCTTCTGCTCGTCATGGTCAGGTTGACGCTCGGGCTCAGACTCTTGTCTGCGTCGCAAAAGGTATCAGCGTGGCGTGGATGGAGAGTGAGGTGCGATGAAGTTTCCAGCGTTGTCCTCATTTCGTCCTCGTCTACAGCACCTGACGGTTCAATGGCGATTGGGAGGTGCGGGAGGTGAGGTCAAATTCATGGGCGTAAGAGGACAGTGGCATAGGGAAGGTGGAATGTCGAGGCACTGGGCTCTCGACTGGTATCGCGGTCACACGACTGAGCCCGTCGTAAGGTGCTTTTAGAGGTGGTGGTGTGGATGGTACGATGTCCTTGGGAGAACGAATGGGATTATGGGAGGGACTTTTTGCGCGAGCAGGGATCTCATTTTCTCGAGGTATTGAGAGAGCTCTACTTTGAGCGAGAACATGGGTACCTTGCCTTTCATTCAGTTTACTCCCTGCAGCATCCATCTCCACCATTTGTCGTATGTCCCAGAGGCAGAAATTTTGACCTTCAATGAAACATTATCGATTATCCGTGATGGAAGATTTCAGTAAGAAAAGACAGTCGAGGACAAGATGAAGCGAAACACATAATCGCATCCCATGAACCAGCATACCCGGTACCCTAGGCCCTATGTGCAGGACGCATAGACGTAAAAAAAAAAAAGAATTCACTTATCAAACACATTCTCGCAACCAGGCCTTCCAGCCCACATGCAAGATCCACCGGGAAAGCATCAGGGAGGGCACGTCGTCTTCGTTACCACCATCGCTTTCACCCAGAAGACAGGATGGCCAGATTTCCCCAAGCCCACGAATTTACCCACCATTTCCCTGACGAGGACCGGTTATACAGAGATGTGGTACATTGTCGCGCGCACGCTCAGCACGGACGGAATGCATGTAGCGACTGGGAACCAAGAAGGTTGAGTCGGACCGCTGTGAAGAGAGAAAGGAGTGTGACCGCATATAGCATGGTCAACGTGCTTGTGAGTGCTTGAGATGGCTACATCTAAGCTGCACCGGAACGTCTGGCGGAGAGATGGAAGTCTGAGAGGACGAGATATGCTCGACCCAACTTGCGTGGTCATTTAAGGTTTGCATGCCGAAGGCCCTCCGAGAGAGTCCAAAATCCGAACGTCTTCTTCTACTTCCTCGGCTCTAAGTACCTCAATCCCTACGCGCCCAGCAAGTAAATCGTAATGGAAATGAGTAGAAGCGTACTGAACCTCATACGTGTATGAGCTCTTTCTAAGACAAGTACTTGTACGCACTCCACAATAGGACGATAATTGAGTCAAAAAAAAAAAAAAGAGAGTCACCGTCGGGACCGATTCCGGGTAAGCCCTCGCCGTCGTCCATTTCCTAACCTAGCCTAGTCCCCAGGGGTCCTTCCAAGACTCGGTCGCGTTCGTGCTTACGAATTTTATAGAGACGAACAAGCTCTGGGTCTGTCTTCAAGATCAAGGTCACTCGCGCGACCGCGAGAAACGAGATGGAACGTCGCAAACTGCGCATCCTCGTCGGGACCAACCTCGTCCGTCACTCCCAGCTGAGCTCGATCTGCAACCTCCATCCTCGCGACACAAGTTCTCCGTCTATTCCCGCTCGCTGCACAAATCAACTCCAAATGCGGCTCTGGGTTCGAAGACCTCGCGTACAACCTGTACATCCAAACCTTTTCGGTGTACGAAGACTAGAGGCGAGCGGAACTGTCTGCGATCACGTTGATTGTGGTGTTTGGGGTGGATGGGTATGACACGTTGATCACCAAGGCGGCGTTGTATGGGGCCAAGTTGTTGTTGAAGAAGCCGCATCAGGTGATGATTGTGAATCATTTGTGGGGGCAGGAGGCGGCGGTTGAGGTGGAAGTGGAAGTGGAGGGGAAGGAAGGGGAAGGAAGGGGACAAGGATAAGGAGGGTGGGGAAGGTGCCAAGGGAGTGAGTGTCGGTCTGCGCTGTCGATCGTGACTAACGGGTTGTCGGCCGCAGTACCCACACCAGGACAGCAAACGAGTGCTGGAATGTTTGCAAAAGTCGTTGCGGATCGCACATTCGGCAACAGAGGAGATCGTTACGACGCTAGATCAATATCTGAATTATTTTAATCGCGGGGAACTTGCTGGACGTCTATCTTCTCTTCTACACTCTTGATGCCGACGAGTTTCCGACACCATCATAGGTGGCGCCAAAATTCATCGTCTCGCTCGTAGAGCTCATTACGTCCTCGATCAACACCATCGCCTCTTCCTCGTCTTCGGCGTCGTACCAGCACCCGTCGCACACTCAAGTCTATTCATTCAAAGAAGACGTCGGAGAATCCGGGGCGGTATGACGAGGTGGAAGTCGTTGGGGCAATTTTGAAGATGAGGATCACGCGGTAGCGGGTCTGTCAAGGCCGAACCTTCCTTACCAGGTTTTACTTCGGGCTGTGCGAACAGCCTCCAATATAGTACTCATTGCGGTGCAAACGAAGCACGAAGTTCTCACTTTTTTCTTTCCACTGTCCAGTGCCCTTCCCCCTCACCGTCCCAACCTTTACCGAAACAAGATGATATCAAAAGGTGCTTATTATATTGTATTGTTGAGAAGAGGCACAGTGAAATGACATTCACGTCAGCCAAGCAGTGGTGGTCTCGACCAAAGTCTCGTTTTACCAAGCATGAGAAACACGGCCAGAGGGGCTCCATTGGAGAGGCAACTGTTTCAGTCGATCAGATACTTGCACAAGCGGAGTCAGCATTCGCCAAGTTTGAGCAAGGGGACGGGACGGACCACATTAGCGAGGCAATTGTCCTTGATCGCCAAGCACTCGATTGTTGCCCACCCGGTCACGACGAACGATGGAACTCACTAAATCAGCTTGCCATTCATCTCCAGAGTCGTTACAACCGTCTAGGAGTGCTGGAGGACATTGGGGAAGCAGTTATCTATGGCAGAAAGGCACTGGAGCTTTGCCCAGAAGGGCACCCAAATCGTTCAACGTCGTTGGGCAATGTCGCAAGCCATCTCTGCAGTCGTTACAACTGGCTTGGAGATATGATGGACCTCAATGAGGCCATCATCCTTGAGAGACAAGCCCTAGACCTTCGCCCGTCAGGGCACCCGGATCGATCAACGTCATTGAGCAATGTCGCAACCTATCTCTTCACTCGTTACAACCAGCTTGGAGATCTGACGGACCTCAACGACGCCATCCTCTTCGGGAGACAAGCTCTCGACCTTCGCCCGTCAGGGCACCGGCATCGATTACCGTCACTGATCAATGTCACAAGATTTCTCTGTGCTCTTCATGACCGACTTGGAGATATGACGGACCTCAATGAGGCCATCATCCTCGGCAGACAAGCCATAGACCTTTGCCCTTCAGGGCACCCGCATCGACCAACGTCATTGATCAATGTCGCAGTCTATCTCTCCACTCGGTACAACCGGCTTGGAGATATGACGGATCTCAATGAGGCCATCATCCTCGGCAGACAAGCCCTCGACCATTACCCGTCAGGTCACCCTCATCGATCAGCGTCGTTGAACAAAGTCGCACTCAATCTCTGCACTCGTTACAACAGGTTTGGAGATATGACGGACCTCAATAAGGCCATCATTCTAGGCAAAGAAGCCCTCGACCTTCTTCCATCAGGGCACCCAGAACGATCAACGTCGTCGAACAATGTCGCATCCTCTCTCTCCACTCGTTTCAAGCGGCTTGGAGATATGACGGACCTCCATGAGGCCATCATCCTCGGCAAACAAGCCCTAGACCTTGTCCCGTCAGGGCATCCGCATCGATCAATGTCGTTGAACAACGTCGCAAACTGTCTCTTCGATCGTCACATGAGGCTTGGAGATACGACGGACCTCAATGAGGCTATCATCCTAGGCAGACAAGCCCTCTATCTTCGTCCATCAGGGCACCCGGAACGATCAATGTCGTTGAACAGTGTCGCACTCTGTCTCTGCATTTGTTACAAGCGGCTTGGAGATATGACGGACCTCAATGAGGCCATCATCCTCGGGAGACAAGCCCTAGACCTTTTCCCGTCAGGTCACCCCCATCGATCAACGTCGTTGAACAATGTCGCGTTCTATCTCTTCACTCGTTACAACTCGCTTGAAGAGATGAAGGACCTCAATGAGGCCATCATCCTCGGGAGACAAGCCCTCGACCTTTGCCCATCAGGACACCCGGGTCGATCAATTCCATTGCTCCAACTTGCATGTTGTCTCCGTGTTCGCGTCACCCAGTCGACCGAGTTGCAGGACGGAGATGATCCGTTCAGTTTCTACACCGAGTTGTCAGATATTTCTCAAAGTCTCTCACCAGACGATCTCTCTGCAGCCAAGCAATGGATCACGGACGCTGAGGATTTCCGCCATCCCACAGTCCTTCTCGCATACGAAACATCTCTTCGACTACTCGTTCAGCATCTCGCCATTTTACCATCCCTACCCAATCGTCTCCAGAGTTTCACAGACCTCGCTTCATCCCTAGCAATTGATGCCTTTTCCGCTTGTCTCCGCGCTCATCATGCACAAAAAGCGGTCGAGCTTCTCGAGCAAGGTCGCGGTGTATTCTGGAACCAGATTGCTCGTCTCCGTTCCCCTCTTGAAGATGTCATGGCCTCGGGCCAGGAAGGACAGTCCCTTGCAGACCAGTTTACTCGACTGTCATCAGAAATACAAGATACAATTCATTCACAAGGTCGAGATCAGCACAACAAGCTGTGCAGCGATCTGCAATTCGCAATCACTCAAATTCGCACATTACCCGGTCTCGCTCGATTCCTTCTTCCCTCTTCCTTCTCAGAACTCCAGCACGCTGCCAGTGGGGGACCTGTGATCATCGTGAATGCCAGCCAGTATACGTGCGATGCACTCGTTGTCTTTTCCGACACAGATCCGGTTCATATCCCATTGAAATTCACGAAATCCCGTGTTCAGGACCTGTCATCGGAACTCCGATCTCTGACATTGCGTGCCAAAATAATGGACGTGAAAAATGATCTTGGTCGCTTCCTGCGTGACCTCTGGGATGAGATTGTGTCCCCGATTGTAGATTTCCTGCAGACGACAGTTCCACCTCGCTCACGCATCTGGTGGTGCCCCACTGCCGAGTTCTCTCTTCTACCTTTGCATGCTGCCGGTCCATATCGGAAGGGCCAACGGAATCTCTCTCATTTGTACATCTCATCTTACACTCCCACTCTCACCGCCCTTATTCGTGCTAGGCGGAATGTCCCGTTGGCGAATTCGTCGATACATGAGAATCGCTTTCTCGCCGTAGGTCAAGCCGCCGGCGATGGCCACAGTAAACTCCTTTCTGTTGGCAGCGAACTGGGCATCGTCGCTGAGTGTATGCAAGGTCTCGCCACGCTCACGCGCCTCGAAGGTTCGGAATCGAGTGTATCCAGGGTCTCGGTGGAGCTGAAGAAGAACGAATGGGTCCACTTTGCTTGTCACGGTGTCCCAAACGAGGAAAACCCGTTTGAATCTGCGTTCGCCCTCCACGATGGTCCGTTCACGATCGAACGGATTATGGGATGCGAGTTGGAACACACGGAGTTTGCCTACCTATCTGCGTGTCACACCACGGTTGGATACAAGGAGAGTCCAGACGAGGTAATCCATTTGGCGTCGGCGATGCAGTTTGCAGGGTTCCGATCTGTGATTGGGACGATGTGGGCGGTGGACGACGCACATACGATCACGATCACGACCAAGTTTTACGAGAATATGTTGGATGGATGTGGTCGGCTGGATCACACTCGGGCGGCGTTGGCGCTGCAGAGGACGATAAACTCATTGGCCGGTATTGTTCCGCTTGATCAGCGAATTCTGTATGTACATATCGGTGCCTAGTCTACATCAGATTGTGTTGCTTCATCTGTAGTTACTGTCTCTTTGCATACGTTTACTATTTGCGACCATTATCGAACGTGTGAATGACCAGTTGTGTGGACGACTGGTGCATTACTCGGAGTCGCACTGCGACGCCCTCGGAATTCTGGGCTTCGCGAGGGCTATTCAAAGTAACGTTCGTGCGTGTAGGAGAAGCTCTTGCGCCATCGCGAATTTCTCTCGCTCCCATTGGGCGCCCCTCTCTCAGGCTTCATATCGTGGCCACGTGAACCTGTGCTCGGGTAGACCAGATGGGCACGGATTCGAGCCTGCGAAGGTTCTCATCAGGGGACCGGTATGCTCGTGAGTAGTCACCATCATATAATCATTTTGTTGTTGAAGTTCCGATGCTGCATCATGCCGGGAACTAGCCATATTACACGCGGTCCTTCGCCAGGCATAAATTATTAAGATGTAGAATGTATAGTACTGAACGACACGGAAGAAAATATTGAGGATAGGCAGTGGGACTCCGTTACTGCAACTAACCTCTCTCGATTGAGATGGAACTCCTGAGCCTTGTTGCCACTACTACACTCTCCGGATCGCTGCGTCAAGTCTTGATTGTGCTGCGACTCGAAATGCAGTCTGTAGTTTCTGGGACGTATGGATATATGAGTCAATCCAAGTTCGACTGTAGGTTAACCCCGGTTTCTGTATCACCTGCGTCATCGGTTGTCAATCAATGCGCTACAGGCACATCCATGAGGCCGCCTTGAAATAGGTACCTCGAGTGTGCCTGATATTCATGTTTTTGTCCCGGGTAAGTCAGAACTTCGATGTTATTGCAGAACATGAGAAATACCAATTCCATGTCCGTGTTCCCCTGGAATTTGTGTTGAACGCATACAAGAAATCGTAGAGATCCCAGCTGGAGGCATTGCCGGCGATATTCAGACCTACGCCGCGCTAGAGTACTTCCCGCCGGATCCGGTCTGTTCAGCGTGTACAGTCGCGCACAGTGCCACATATTGATACCAGCCGATGGTAAGAGAGGGCTCCGTCGCAATGCGACTACTAGCATGCGATAGCCTGGGACTCTCTCAATTTGAGTCTTGCCACCGATCTCGTGGATGAGAGTGAGCAAGAATCCGAATGGTTTTCGTGGGCAACGTCCGAGTGGGGGTCGACGTGGACCTAGTTGAACGCAAGGCCTTTGTAGGTGAGAACGAGGAAAGGTGCTCAAGGGAGCTCCGATGATTGTGAAATTCGGTGGGGGCGCCGCCACTGGCACTGGCATGGTTGGCAGACTCTAAGGAAGAATAAACAAAATTTTAATCACCGGGGCCCGGTAAGTACAATGGGGAGAGAAGACTGCAACGCACGTCTCCTTGCGGAAAGACGAGAGAACGTTGGTTCTCATCAAAATTCTTACGGCAGACTTGTCACTGGGTCACCCCGCGAACCTCTCGCACTCACCAGCATGCGATGCGATGCGACACAAAGCCTTGGGAGAGTACACTGGCGCTATGGCCTATGATACACATTAAGGACGTCATCTAATAAGTAGATACTGACATCTATCCAACAAACGAGCACTTCATACTTCAAGTTGATGCGACTCGACTCGACTCCAGTCCCAGAGTCCCCTGAGTAAAATTCCCCCGTCTTCTCCTTTCTGAAAAGGCAAGCTTCGCGTTCCAACTGAATGTGGTAACATGCTGAGAAGAACATGTCAAATCGCACGTTCGACGGACCATGTGAACAAGCTTACGTTTAGGCTTTCAACACACCTCGGATTCGCTAAGCTTCTCATATGGGCAAGACGCCGGCTCGTTTTCGTCCATCAGGAAGTACTGCTTGGACTCGCGCGAACCAAGGTCACCGTAGTTCTTAAGCTCAGGGCTGACAGGGATGGGGTCGTACTTGGCAAGCAAGGCCCGAACCTTCGAGAGTGCTCCGGCGCGCTTCGCATCACTGCTGAACAGAATGTCGAAGATCCACTTGGGTTGGAAGACGATGGTAACCCCGGGTGCGTAGCGCGAACGACGAACTTGGTGCGCAGGCGTCTGGATCACGGTGAAGAATGCCTCCCCACCGAAGCAGAGGCACCATTTATCGGTGTCGATGTCACGGGGAATATCGTTGGGCCATGGCGTCGTGTCAAGCTTGGCTATGCCGTTGAGCATCTCCCAGAATAATCCGTTGTACTCCTCGACTGTCCTCTGGTGCGGCACCTTCTTCGCTAATAAGACCAAGGATGTGTTCGGACCAAGGCCGTGCGCCTGCGGCAAGTACGCCGTCAGCGCAGTGGCCAGAGACCGAATGTGGCGGGGATCGGAGAGGTCGTCCGAATCCATGAACAAGTACAACTGATCGTCCGTCTTGAAGCCCTTGGTGGCATAGATGCATGGAAATACGAGGTCTTCGTCGAGAAGCACACTTTTGAAATCATCGTATGCCTCGCGCTGCCAAGTGCCTTCG
>JBBPOS010000249.1:0-40486 GCA_038091575.1 Leccinum subgranulosum
CATGAGTTGTGTCAATTTGACACTGTATTGTATCCATTTATATGCTCAATTTACATTGATTCCTAGCTCGACCCATCATCTAACCCTAACTATGTAACTGAAACTCAGTAGAAATGCGCACAATGTTTCTGCAATTTTATTCATGAGTTGTGTCAATTTGACACTGTATTGTATCCATTTATATGCTCAATTTACATTGATTCCTAGCTCAACCCATCATCTAACCCTAACTATGTAACTGAAACTCAGTAGAAATGAGGGAGGCGCTGCGAGAAAATAAGGAATGGTGCAAGAAAACAAGCCATTGCCGTGTTAAAATGAGGGAAGTGCTGCAAGCGCTGTGGGAAAGAGGGCTGCGCCCCAGACCGTCTGGGGCACGGGTAAGATTATAATTACAAAAAACAGGTAGTATCCTTGGTAATTTTAATAGCTCGACAGCTCTTTTTGTATGCGTCAGCGACGTCGTCGACTGCTTTCCCTTTATGGACGCCAACGCGTCAACGTCGACGTTCCTCTACGTCCTTGTGACGTTTCGCGTTTTCACCCCGGATACTTCGTAGGTTTTGTACCATGCTTCGAGCTCATTCACTCATAATATGTATATTTATGTGCAGATCTGGCTATCCATTTCTCCACTCGTCGTTTATCCCCATTCACATCCATCAAGCACCCAAGTTTCCAGCTCGGTCCGTCCGGGTCGTCCTTATCGACGTCGAGTTGTCCAACTATTTTCCTCCCACACCCCACATCGTTGATACGATCGAGAGAGTGATGCGAATACCGACGCCGAGGGTTCAAATACCCCCAACCCGGATCCATCGATTAACATCCACCGCCTGCCGACGTCCCTCGCTCTGCCGACCCGTCGTGTCTATCTTGAGAACGGAACTTGAATGCGGTTTGTCTTGGTTGGTTTGGGTCTGCGTTCCGCTCTCACAACGCAACAACGCCTCCGAGTCCGTTTCACGCCATCATTCTCGTCCAGAAAGGAAAGCCTGAAGCCAACACAAGCCGCACCATCATACGCACCGATCATCATCATCATCTGAGGTGCGAGGGAAGACAGAGCAAGTCCAACGGAGGACTTTTTTTCTCATCCACGTTGCACGTCGACATCTTCCCAGTGCGCGGGGAGGCAACGAGAAGCATGTGCACCCCGTCACCCGTTCGCTACCGACACGTCAAAAGCCCCAAACGATTCTCGACAGGTTTGAAATAGCAACATAACTGGATAATAATTAAAAACACAAATTGAACCGAGGGACGACGACAGCTCGAAGAACCCTCGGACCCCCCGGCTCCCGAAGCACACTGGAAGTTGACACGCGCACAGGTTCCGAAAGCCTATCTCTCCATCTGGTATCAGTGGCGTCACCTCGAAGGGGTTACCTGTCGGTGAGTCGGTACCCCCGCTTCCCTTTCCTCACTTCTTCCTCATACACATACGATGTGGGTGAAGGTGTGATTCCCAAACATGTTTTGTTCTTGTCTCCGCGCATCATCCACTCATCGTAGGGTAACGAGAACTGTATGGTCTTTGACAGGTTACTCATGTACAACACAAGATGACGACTTGAACATGTCCGTCCGAGGGACTTTGGCAAGGATCGGGAAGACGTGCGAGGACGGGTCATTTAATGTAACCAAGTCACATCGATACCTTCCCTCGGCCGAGAAAGAGAAACAAGTGATCTAAAACTCGCGTCGCGGCACGCCGTCGCGGTGGCGAAGCTCAAAAAAACATGAAACACGAAATGAACACTTCGGAGCCTCGCTCGCACGCACTCATGTGCGTATGTACACAGATGCACACGATGCGGCGCCGGGCACGTTGGAGACCGTGATCTCGCGTCCGTTGACCAATAATATACACTCGATACGTCATGATGATATTCGACTTCGTGTGCTCGCTCTGTAATGTCGAGGAAATATAGACGACTTTATATATGTATCTATATATAAACGAAGGAAAAATAAAAGAGAAGTCGTCGTCATCGAGCTCTCAGGTTCCTGCAGCATCAAGTGCTGTCGTTACACACCCGATCGTGTGTGATTACCGACGGCGACCGTATCACGGGTCTGTTCAACTTTCTGATTATCTACGTTGAAAGGTTCGAAGATAACAAGCGTCGATCATCCTTCCGTCTCCTTCCGTATATGTTGTAACTTGTGTGCCATCGCGATCCACACGCAAGGGTGTATGAAACGCAGTCACGGAGACACGGCGGCGGCACGGCACAGCATGAACACCCAGCGGGTCCGTTACTTACGTTTGATCTCGACAGCAACGCATGCAACTGCAGAGAAATCTGCCGACATGATAATAATATGATGTCGTCTATTATATGCTCTTTTACCATATGGTACAGCTAGCGAATAAGAACTCGATAGCGAACTTCCTTTGTTGTTTGACAAAAGCGTATGACGGGGTAACGAGGCGGAGTGTATCAGTTGAGTGTATCAGTGCCGAGTGAGTGCGTTTAACGTAGTGCGAAATGAAAAGGCATGCGGAGGGGAATCAACGATGCGGGGAATTGATAAATATGAGTAATAGTAAAGGCTAGCAATCCAAAGCCGAAAGAAAAAAAATAGCAATCTGAAAACGAAAATAGACCGCAAGCATCAGCAGGCCACATGGCGGCACACATGCGGGGAACGACGAGACCATGGATCGGGAGCCGGGAGACAAGATATCACCGAGAGAGCGAGTTCGCTACCACGGTCGTATGGGGCGTCTGATGCTTCCATGCTCGCTCTCACTTTCGTCGCTCTCGATTATTCGACGACATGCCGAGTCTGGGCCGGAAAGGTGCGCCCCGCGCTTCCGGAGATAGTCGGCGTCGTTGCTCGATCGGTGGTAGTCGGTCGTGCTGATGTGGTGGTGGGCATGGGCACGGTGGTCTGGGTGATCTGACACGTAAAGCGGCGCTCGACCGGAACCATCCGCCAGCCTCACGCGATTTTTGAGGGTCGAGCCATGACCCTCGCTCGATCGTGGAGTCGCCGGTGAAAGGGGCGAGACAGGGCCACCTGAGCTTCCCTCGTGCGAGGAACGCAGCGTGGGGCTGAACTCGGGCGAGGACAAATGCATGTGTTCATAATTATGGGCTCGTGTACGCGTGGCGTCGCCCGACCACGACGACCCTGGCGTAGGGAACGTTTGACTGGGCCTGATATGATGGATGGTCAGCCTGGAAGCTTCGTCGTAGAAGCGACGACCACAGACCTGACAGACATAGAAATGGAGCGGTGCCTCGCCCGACGGGCATCCTCTGAATTAGACGCCGGGTCGTCCATTTTCAATCGTTCGAGAACTGCGGCGGAATCCTGGGAGGATACACCGCGCAGATCCTCTAGGGCGGATATGGGAGGTAATGCATAGGAAGGAGTGCTGACATGACGGGGTGGCGCGAGGGGCTGTATGGGAGGGAGCTTAATCTCGTCGCCAAGCAATCTGTTGGCGGAGCGTGGATCGGGGACGTGATCGTGGAGAGAGATGGAGGGGATATCGAGGGCCATGGACTCGGCAGAAGGTTTCCGTTGTGAGACCATGGAGCTCGGGTAAGGGGAATAGCGCGATCGAAGGGAATGCTCGCGGACGAGGGGCGAGGTGGATCCAGGGGATGGATGTCGGCCACGTTGCATCGGGGAATTGACACGTGGATCGGGGAGTTGGCGAGGGGGAGGATAAGAGTAGGGTGTGCTGTATATGCGCGGAGAGGTGTCCTGGTCAGTGCGATGATAAGGTGGGGCGTGCTCAGAAGATCCAGTCAGGGCGGGAACGGCGGAGGACCACGGTTGGGAAAGTGGAGCGGATGGCAGAGGGGCTGCGGCTGGATTGGTCCGACGAGGTCGCCGGCGGCCTGATGCGGTGGAGACAACCTGTCCATAGCCAGCCTGATCGGGGGACAAACAAGTGCTGGGGAAGGTGGGGCTATGGAGGGTGGGCGGTGAGCGTCAAGGGACGAGGGAGGTGGAGGGGAGCAAACAATTACCCAAAGAGAGGGATAAGGTCGTCACGTATCGGCCATGCAACACTGGCGCGGCGAACGGATTAGGAGGTCAAGGGTGGAAAATGAATGAAGGCACATACCGTCGAGACAGGCGAAGGGCGACCTGACGAAGCGAGGTGAGCGGGGTGAAATGGTTGCAACGGGAGCACTCACCTCATAAGGCATCCAGGTTCCTTGTATTTTGAGATAGCCACCGCGCACCCGACGGATGACGGGAGCTAGTTCGGGCTGCGAATCGATCATTTTGACGATGTCGGCTGAAAAGGGCTAAATGTGAGGGGGACGATGAGGCGTTAGGGGGAGAGACGGACCTTTGGAATTGCCGAGTGCTGTGGGCGGGGGGGGATGAGGACGGGCGTTGGGGGTGTTTGATAGGACGTACCTTTCCAGATGCCGGTCCAGAGGATGTAGCCATCATCGATGTCCATCATGATCCACTGACCATTGAGTGGGTACTCGTAGACGGGGCTGTTTAGAGGTGAGCACGGTCGACGAGGGGGGAGAAGGAGGGAGAGGGTTTACATGTAACCGCGTGGATCGTTGCTGGTGATGTACCTGCCCTTTGTGACCTGGTGATGGGGACTAGCATAAGGACGGAAGCGAGGGCCGGCCTGTTGCTGTTGTTGTTGTGGGTGGGCAGAGGAGGGATCCATGACGGAGGGAAAGAGAGCTAAGAGTCTCAGGTTATAATGGCCGGGCTATTTTGTATAGTCCGCGGCCAAATTAGCGGTGCAACCACGTCGACGAGGAAATGTCGGGTTTGTGACGAGAGGGTAGCGTGACATGAGTACACTCGATAGCAATTGCGTGACATAATCTCGGCAACCGCAGTATCACGGCAACTAATCCAAATCGGGAAGTAACGCGAACACCGAAGCCCTGCAGTTCCCTCGGCACCGCCTAGATTCAAATTCGATTCAGGTACACAGTCACGCGCTTCATCTCCGGCCCGCCCTCCGTTTACACCCCACCGACGACAAGGTTTGCGGCGCCACCCCCGGTTCAATCCTTCACCCATCCCCCTCCGTGGCCCCGTCCCGTCCCGGCTCATCCCGCCACAACCCGCCACTGACACCACCGCTCCCGCATGTGCGTGCGTGTGTGCATGAAACAGGGCCTCAGTCACGGTCTCAGATCTCGGCCCAACAACCCGCGGGTGCACAATATATCCCAATCCGGTCTTCGAAGCGTGTGCCTTGAATTTGGAAGCAACTGCACACCGTCGATCACCCTCGATGATGACTCACCCTTCCCACAGCTTCTCATTCCCGTCCCGTCCGCCGCGCGCGAACAACTCGTTACCATAATCATTACTAGAGCTCCTACAGGTTAAGTTACAACAACCAACGCCGTTCCGGCTCTAACCGACCGTCTATTGCTTCCGTGCCTGCTACGCCGTCGCTACTACACTACATCTCCCCGTGTCCGTGGCCCTCCCCTGCAAACCGCCGAAGAACCTCCCGCGCTTCCTCCCCGCCCTTGCTCGTCGTGTAAACAACATCGCTCAGCTCGAACCCGTTGAACTGGCTCGCTGCACTCATCGTGTACGCACCCATCTCGTGCCATCCGAGCCAGTCCCCCACCTGGAGCCCGCTCGGCAGCATCACCGACTTGCACACAACGTCCAGCGAGTCGCACGTCGGCCCCCACACGCTGCTCCGTGACATCCCCTCCGTCTCGGCCACATGGAACGACTCGTTCATACACAGAACGTGTGGCGCCACCACCTGATGATCAAACATCGTGCAGTTAAAGGCACCGTACACGCCGTCGTTAATGTAGTCTGTATTATTTTTACAATCAGTACCCCTGGTCAAAAATATAGAGAAATAAAGATTTCACAAAACTCACACATAACCCTCGGTTCCTCCGTGCTCGCATCACTGTCCACTTGATTCAAAGATCCCTCGCTCATCGGCGCCCTTCGCGCAATGATGTTAGTCGCAAGGCTGAATGCCCGCGACACGTAGTATCGCCCAGGCTCCGCAATCACCTTAATCCCCGTCCGGTTGGGAAAGTACTCCTGGATCGCCCGCTTCAACACAGACGCAGCAGCCTCCAGCCGCCCATCTTCGAACCCTCCACCAACGTCCAGCAGCGAGAATTGATATCCGACACGCGCACCCATGTCGAACGCTTCGCGTGCGCGCCGAACAGCATCTTCGTAGATCGTGGGATCATAGCATCCGCTCCCGACGTGGAAGCTCACGCCGATCACGTCCAGTTGCAGCTTCCGCGCTTTCGCCAACAGATGTGGCACCACCTCGAGCGACGCCCCGAATTTGGTACCAAAGCGACACATGCTCTTCGAGTCGTCCGCCAGAATACGCAAGATCAGTTTCGCCCCAGGATGGGTGCGCGCGATTTTGTAGAGTTCGTCCTCGTTGTCAAAGGTCATCGTGTTCACGCCAACCTTGGCAGCGCTCCGGATAAACGATGTTGCCTTGCACGGGTTTGCGAACACGATGCGGCTCGGCTCTACCCCACCCAGTGCTAAAACCTTGGCAATCTCACCGTTGGAGGCACAGTCGAAACCCGCGCCCAAAGCAGCAAGCAATCTCAACACATATGGGTCAGGGTTACACTTGACGGCTGTCACACGACGCCCGTGAGGAACAGAGCGAGACCGAACAAAGCAGACTACAGACCGTAATAAGGTTCGATGTCCGGCATGCAGTGGAGCCAGCGCCGGTGTTGACGATACACCTGGCCGAGGTCGGCAACAAAGAACGCTTTCTCAGCGTTAGTCCTGTTTTCGGCCGCCTTGCGTGAGGCGTCCATGATTCCGTTCCTGAGATGGACATCGGGGTGTCCTCGGAAGAGCGGAGGGAGACATGCGAAAAAAAAATCGGCCTCTCCTTCCTCCGCCATTGAATCCGATTTTTTTAAAATAGGAAAAGGGTCCTCCGCTGGGTTCAAGCCTGGTGTATCGCGAATTGCCGAATAACCTGGAAAGGAAACGGGTACCTCTAAATCGACGGGTGTCGCTGGAGGCAGTAGAATATCGACACGAGACATGGTGGTTTTGTGAGTGGAAACCAAGGAGGCTAATACGTCTAAACGAAGACGATGTGCTTTTGCGAAAAAGGGTATGTTCACGCGCTTGAGTTTGAGTTTTGGAAATCTCGAACCACCGAACCAGAATCGCGACGGTTGGGGTGGGGGTGCCAAGCTAGCCAGTTCGGAAACGGGTTGGAGTCTAGTTCAAAAGAAGTAGATCTTCGCCGATGACAGCGAGCAGAAAGGTCAAGAAGGGAGGTGAGGAAAAAGAGCCGAATAAGGCCGAGAGCCTAACAGAAAGGAAGAAAAAGAGGATACGAGAGTATGGAAGGTTGCTGTCAAGGGGGTTCGCCTTCGTCGAGAAGTCGAGAGTGAGAGGAGAGAAAGGAAAAGAGAGGGCCTTAAGACCTACCGCGCACGGACGACCACCTATAATTAGGCAAATCGATGAGTGCAGGCGCGGAGAAGGAGAGAACCGGGATGAAAGGCTCACTCGAGGGTCAGCAGGCGGAGATCTCTATTTCTTTCCTGATCAGTAATGGTGTCACTGAAGGTATCTGGAGGTCGCAGGGTACGCTCTAGGGCAAGTACACACGACGACCGCCTAGTTGAATGCTTTTTGGAATGCGTAGCAAAAGCGATTGGGTAGGTTAGTAGCAGCCGTTTGTTTTTTCAAAACAATGGTCCGGTAGCAAGAGTGGATCAAATTTTTCGATCAGCGAATCGAGTGGTGTTGTTACGTAAAATGACTCCATCCATTCCTCGCGTTGGGGTGCCACACGACGCCGACGCCTACCATGAGGCATGCGCAGCCCCATTGATGTATATAAGAACCTGACATCGCCTTGAGCAACGCCCCCAGCAGAGAGCCGACCTGCCGCAGGGAAGGGCATTTTCCCCTCACACGCCTACACCTGGACCTATACATAACAACACCTTCTTCCCGAGAATCTCCCCTTTCAAGGGCGCCCGCAAGCTCCGCTCCGAACTGCCCACCCCCATATCGAGTGGCAATCACTTGTCATCATTACTCCCTCCTTCCCGTGGCGTCGTGCCTTCATCACCATGCAAATTACCGTATGCGGACCTTCTGAGCTGCTGCGCAGCCTCCTCTCCTCGCGCCGCATCATTATTTGCAGCGTTGCTCCGGCTCGAAACACATGATCCACGCCCTTCCATGACACACCTCGGGTCTCAGCGTATCAGCACAACGTGGTCGCCTTCATGTCATTTCCGAGCGTCGCCTCCATTATCACGCCCCTTCTCTCTTTTGGGTGATTCATATCGCAGTCCCTTACCGCCGAGGACGATTCATTTGATCGAGGTGGTGCATGCAGGCATTATGGATGGTGTGCTGCGTCGAATCTCCACTGGCCGCCCGGCCGAAGCTTATTTGACCGACATGGGAGATGATCGCATCGCCCCGTTCGGGAGAACGAAACCGAAAAATGGCGCCTTGGAAACAACGCCTCATGGCGTTCGACGTTCATGTATGTACTTAACTCGCCGAGCCGAGGGACGGAGATGGACGAAAAAGAACTACCCTATTATCGTCGTCATTACCGCCGAGCTGGGCGTTGCGGCTCTGACTCGGATCCCAAGGGCAGGAAACCACGAGGGGCTGGGCGGTCACCTGGACGCCTTCTGAATCGGCCGAGGACCCCTACCCCTTTCCCTTTACCCCCTTCTATCCCCTGAGACACGCGTATAAGGAAGGTTTGGTATCGAAAGCGCTATACAGCCTATCTGGTAAGGAAGCATGACCCGGTTACCCGTCCTTCCCTCGCCTACTAGTGTACCTTCTAGTCGGGAAGACTTGGACCGAATTGTTATAATGCCGATGCGGCCGCCTCCATAACACTAATCATCGCCACCACCATCATCCAACGGAACAGATTATCAAATGGTTGCGATTTGATCGAAAGGAAAGTACTATGCCGCAAGAATTTATCGACCGTATCCCTAATATTTGTGTAACGGGGCCCCTTACATCTTCATCTATCCTAGATAGGCACTAATGCTCTCTAGGACCCTCAAGACCGGGCGTGAACCGCACGTTCCTCTTGCCCGACGGAGGAGTCACGTCAACGTCAGCGTGAACTCTAAAAAGTCATCGCCTCGGTGACTTTGTCGTTGCTGCTGGCCCTTGTCCTGTTTCCAGTCACACCCCAAGTTACACGGCTCTTTCCGCGACAGACAAAGACGGAGAGGGGAAGGGATACGGAAGGACGATGCCGGCTTCCATAAAACATGAATTCTACCCCTGCTTCGGCACAGCCATTCCGAACTGCATTCTTGGGCTAGTAAAAATGTTGTATTTATGAATTTGTCTTTGCTATCGTCACACATCATGCCATTTATCTTCCTTCGATCGGCAAGACAGCCACCACCCCTTTGCCGCCGCCTCGGCGTCACACGCTCTCGACCTCAAGTTGGGCCTTCGAGTAATATATTCGCGGGAAGGCAAGGCCGTGGCATTGGCCAAGTGGGGTCGGCTTCGGTTACCAAGCCTTGGTAGAAAATAAAATAAAATAAAAAACCATGTTGTTCACTTTGTGCGTCCCGTTGCATCCGGTTTCCCGCGCGCCATCACAAACGAAAAGAAGACATATTCATATTATATCAAGGGAGACAGTTGACGCTTGTGGCGCATTTGTCGAGAGCGGCGGCGTGACAGTACTTTGCGGCGTGGTGTAACCGTACTTACAATGTAACATTGTTAACGTTGGTGCATTCAACTTCGAGAGAGAAATGGCAAGGGGTGAATAAAGTTCCGAGTAGTATATAATATGATGTTCTCCGCGTAGCGTAATGGTACCAACGTGTGCCTGGATGCCACTTTGACGACGGCAGAACCTTCGACTGGTCAGGGCAGTGTATCATGGCGCGAACTCCAAACTTGAAGGTCCCGGTCAGTGTCGCTTCGCATATGTACTTGTGTATCTGAGTGATCTAATCAGACGTTGACGCACGTCAACGAATGCGCTTCGCGAATGTTAAAGTGCAGGCTCTCTGATAGGCCACCCGCTCCGTTCGTCGACCACGTTAGTGACGGGGGTTGCTGTGAGCAGCAGGTGCCCTATGGCGTTTGGGAGGCGCATGTCAGTTGACACAACCGTGTGCTAAGTGGGAAAAAAAAACTGGCGTGTGGAGCCTAACATCGGATCGCGCTACGCTCGTAGGGGGTTCGTAAAGCTGTCAACCGGGTACGTGCAATGCGAAACCACGCCAGATGCGTACCACGGCTTGCTGCCACGCGCCTCAAGCTTGATCGCCTCGGCGGCTCGGTGTCTCACTGTTGCGTTGCGAAGAATTCAAAGGCAACGACGTTCCTTGAGAACCGGGGGAATTCCCTGACAATATGCCAGGCAGGCTCGGCACATATAATCGGCCTTGGCTAGAGAAAAATCTTGAAGTTTATGCATAGGATATCGTTATGCGTTATACACCGCGGCGCAGGTTGGTTCCGGCATGTACTAACGGCAATGATGTGCTTGGGAACGATATGATCGCACCGCTAACCCTACAACAGCCAACAGCGCACTGGCGGCAAGGTTTGGCATTTTGCAGGGGTGTGTGAAATGCGACGCGATGCAACGATCAACTCCGCGGACAGTCATTGTAGGGCATGGATGGTGGTTGTATCTAGCGATCCCACTCTAT
Source organism: Leccinum subgranulosum (assembly GCA_038091575.1). NCBI lineage: Eukaryota > Fungi > Basidiomycota > Agaricomycetes > Boletales > Boletaceae > Leccinum > Leccinum subgranulosum. The sequence continues at coordinate 10,677 of JBBPOS010000249.1, forward strand.
GAGACCCCCGAGAGGCAGATGTTGTACGACCACGCGTTTACCCAACACCTCGACCTACAGTGCGTATGCATGTAAATACACACGATCGAACGCGAGGCAAGTTCGTGTTGACTCGCCTGGTACATTTCAAACAAGCCTTTGTTCACCTTGGCCCAACTCTGCACATGCGTCGCGATTGAGTACAGCTGAGACGAGTGTTCAAAGAACGGGCCATGCTTGACTTGATGAATCCTTGCGATCGTCATGAAATACAGATTGTCAAAGCTGTCGATTGGATGCGCGCCTTCGGCGAGTTGAATGCCGAGGACGGCATTAACGGGTGTCATCGTTTGATCTGGTAAACAAACAAAAGGAAAGAATTCGTTGAGAGATGATATCAGTAGTACTGTGGGAGAGGCGTACCTCTGAGCTGCCCACTTCCGAATGTGTAAGGGAGGAAGCTGTAGTCGTCCAGCCCCCACACCCCATGGCTCCCTGCCGGCTCAAGTTTGTACACATCTTGCAATCTCCAGCAGAGCCGGAGGTACCGGACAAAGACTCGGAATACGAGGGCACGTTCGTCCGGTGGTTGTGGCTTAACGACGCGGATAAGAGTGAGGGCGCAAAGGAAGAGGCCAAACGCGGCCTCGTGTCCTGTACCAGAGTCGAGACGACGAAAGCTACCAAATGACTCGAGAAAGTAGGGCTTTAGGAAGCGGAGGGCGGGAGAATATGTGGGGCCGAGAAACGTTGTCAGGAGGTGGTCGGATTCCTAACAAGAAATTGTTGTAAGCGTCGCACAGCCGAATAGGCACTTGCCTTGATAAGGAGGTCGCCCCAGTAGTCTCGAAAAGCGGGATATCCGAAGCGGGGGGTAGCCGTACCCGGTTGTGGGGAGGGCGACGCATCGATCCACTTGTCGAGGGTGTCGAGGAGAGCGAGGAGATCAGTGATAGCCTGAAGGGCATTTGCGTTGAGGACTGGATGGGTCATGCTGGAAGGTGTCCATCTGCCCCTACCTGACTACAACCCTCGGACGCTGCATCTGTGTAGGGTACGCGTGGTACGGTATGTCCGACGACGGACTCGTTTAGTCGACGTAGGAACAGTTGGTAGTCTTGATAGCCTTTTGTTTGTTTCCAATAAGCAATGTCCTCGTCGTAGCGTATTTTCTGCTCGGGCGACTTGACGGTGTCGCCCAGGTCAGATAAAGAAATTTGGCGAAGATCGCACAACGTCGTCATTGGTTAGCTCAAGCTGTTCCAAGTCGGCAACGATGAGCAAGATCACATGACCAGATGACATAATACGCGTGCCAATGAAAAACGCGTCCCCGCTCGCTTTCTTTTCCTGACTCGCCTTGTTCATCCCGTCGTTCAGCACGCGCATATACCTACAGAAAGCGCTAAACCATGCCGCCCTTCGAAGACTGGAACGTTCTTGACGACGAGGAAGAAGAAGAGCTCCAGGATGCCTCGGTCAGTCTCACGGCGTGTTCCTGAGCACCTTCCCGAGTGACCCCTATTCCGCAGTTCTTTGAAGGAAAACGAGACTCGATCCTCTTTTGCATTGACTGTTCCAATTCTATGCATGATCTCAGGGACGATCCGGTGTACGACGGCATGCAGACGTCTCACCTCCTCTCAGCCCTCGAAGCTGCTATGCAAATCCAGAAGAAAAAGGTCATTGTCGGCCCGAACGACTCAGTTGGCATAATGCTTTTCAATACGGTGAGACGTTTTCATCCTGTTTTTCGGTCAACATGTTCAACCAGGCACGGTACCTAGACGCGACCCAACGAGTCCCAGGGCCACACATCGGAGATCAAGAAAAATTGTTTCGTCTACCAGAAAATCGACCCTGTCAATGCGTCGACCATTCAAGACCTTATTACCATGATTGATGGTATATATGCTGTCTTCGTTGATGTCATGTTCTTCAATAATTTGTTCTCAAGACGCCAGAGAGAACCCGGATCTACTCCGGACTACCTTTCCCCCCATTCAAGGCAAAAAGTTGCCCATGGGTGATGTGTTCACCAGCTGTAATTGGGTCATACGCGATGGGTTGTATAGCTTTCATGCATTTCAAGAGGGCGCTTGACTGACTGTTTTCCCAGCGCACCCAAGACCGCATCAAAGCGCGTGTTCCTAATAACCGACGATGACAATCCCAATCCGGATAGCAAACAGTTACTTACTTCTTCCAAGACAACCTTGATCGTTTGTCGACACCACGCCTGCGTTACAGGGTCATCTGACCACTCTGACAGGACCTTACCCAAGCTGGCGTGCAAATGGAGCCTTTTTTTATCTCCACTCCAGAGAAGCCGTTCGATTCAACAAAGTTTTACTCCGTCCGTTCTAAACCCATTCTCCCGAACACCCGTGTGACTGAACGTTATCATGACAGTCGGTCTTACCGTCTAATGTCCTCGGCGAGGATGAGGACGAAGAGGATTCTGAAATGCTCCCAGCCTCTATTTCTATCACCCGGATCGATGATCTCCTCTCGCAGATGCGATTCCATGAGGTCTCAAAGCGTGCCCTCTTTAGCATTCCGTTTGAACTCGGTAAAGATTTCGTCATCGGCGTCAAGGGGTGAGCGTCTCGCAAACTTCCAGCGTCTGATGGTGTCTCAACACATACCAGTTATGGTTTAATCACTGAACAGAAGAAAGGATCATACAAATACTTCATCGACCTTGGAGAACGGATGGAAGTCGCGAACAGCCGAACAGTCTACCTGGATGAGGTGCTGATTGTATTCTACGACAATGCAACGGTCCCCCTGACTTCCCATGTTTTGATAGGATCAACAGGTGGAGCTAGATCGCCAGAAGATCCTATTCGGCGGAAAACTAGGCACCGGTGTGGCTGGCGCGGGTGATGCAAACGAAGAAATCACCCTATCAGCCACAAGGGCTGTTAAGCGTGGCCGGAGAGTAAGTGGCTCCAACGTTGAGCCAGAAAACAGGTAGTTGAAGCACCCACACAGCCATTTTACACCGCAGAGGAAATCAGGTCCTTCCGAACGTTCGATCTTGAACCTGGTAACGCATGCTCAAACTTGTTTATCACATGTACATGTACTCATTCCTCTAGGTCTCAAGCTTCTTGGTTTCAAAAAGAAGTCTGAAATTGTATTCGAAGAAAATGTTAAACATGCCCTATTCATTTACCCAGATGAGCTGGTGAACATTTTAGTGCCATGTGTGTTATTTCTTTTCTAACTAAATCTCATTGTAATAGAAATACTCTGGGAGCAAGCGCACGTTTAGCGCTCTTTTGCAGAAGATGTTAGAGAAAGACCAGATTGGACTAGTTCGGGCCCTAGTTCGGCGCAATGCGACTCCAGCATTCTGCGCCCTTGTGCCACAGGTAAATAATAACCATACTATGCGAGACCAATAACCTCGAAACATATTTTTAGGCTGAGACAGTAGAAGAGGGCGGATGGAGTGATCCCGCTGGATTTCACCTCATCTTTCTGCCCTTTGCTGACGACATCCGCGCTGCACCCATCACGGAAGCGTCCAAAGGTAGCGTCAGTTCGCTCTTTGGATTTCACTTGTTCACGTTCCCTAGCTTCAGAAGAGGCTAAAGAAGCAGCGAGAGCTTGGATCGAGAAGTTGTGTATCAAGGACGGCGCATACCCTCCGGACTCCTACCCCAATCCTGGTGTGTATGCTTACTCTTGTTAGCGTCGATTCTCCCCTGAACCAAGCTTTTAGCGCTTGCATACCATCATGCCCAGCTCCAGGCGAGCGCTTTTGGTGAAGAATTCGATGCAGAAGCCTTTGAAGATCTGACCCGGCCCAAGTACGATATGATACACCAGGTTTGGAAAGTTTTCGGTACCCTTCGCGGAGCTAACGATGTACATGGTGCACAGCGCGCAGGAGCACTGCTAAGAGAGTGGAAACAGGTTTTGTCGACCGACGAGAACTACAATGTAGTCGTGGCGACTATAGGAACGAAGAGGAAACCAGTTTGTCGCTGAGGCTGTATCCAGTCTATGCCGTACTGACCACGAGTGCCTTGTTTTCACGACAGGACGTCTCAGTGAGCGAAGCGGAAATCCGAAGTAGACACGCGGAAGGAACGCTGGACAAAGTGAGTCGGAAAGCTTGCTTGTCTGGCTAATTCTAAAGTAATTGTCATAGCTTCGGGTTGACCAACTAAGGGTGCGTACCCTTGTATAGTCGGACTTCTTTACATTGGTTGTTCACGCTGAGACACTAGGAGGTGCTCAAGAGCAAGGGTTTACCGATATCAGGGAAGAAGGCTGAACTCCTCGAGCGCGTCGACGAGTGGCTGGATAAGTGCTGATTCGTGTGTATTATACTCGACCACGAGCGGATCCTCGTTATGAAACGCTGGACGCGTGCTGTACGATCACAAGTTTGTCAGTTTGTACTTCTTGTTGCAACCTCAAGATATCTTGTCCGTTGTTTCGTAGAATTTCCCTCCGCGTATGTTTCAATCGGTTTCAATCCCTCAATAAGCCTGACTTTCTCAGATCTCGTCATGTTTGTTGTCCACCTCGCCACAGCCTGTCGTCCCCATCGCTAGTAGGCTGACGCCACGCTGCCAGCTGCATGTGGATAACAAGGTGGAACCGCATGAACTAGTTCTCGTTGAGAACTTCTGACCAAACGACTTGGATATCTGTGGCGTCGCAGTTGCGTTCCAGACGATTGCCTCAGATGCAACACACCCCATTGATCAATTTACTGGATGTTGCCTTGAGTGCCGTTTAAATGGTGGTTCTCGTCGCCACTTGGCACTAGCATTTGAACGGCGATCAAGTTGCTCATTCGAGCTGTCAGATGCATGACGACTACTTACTACTAATCTGCCATTGGTTTAAATCGTTGGCGAAATCTTCACCCCGTGGGTCCGGGTGCCAAGACGTGAACTGGTGGATGATCGATGATCGATGAGTTTTGCCTTGTCAGCCGCATCAGGCCAAACCAGATGATATTACGTAAATAAAGAGCTCGGTTGAAGCCGGAATATGCAGTTGAATTTTCCCACTTCGAAATCAGTCCTCGTTTCTTCACCACTGAGCAGGTCGTTCAAGTCGGCGACGGAGGACGAACAAACACCAAAAGCAAAAGTTTAAATTACTCCAGACTAGTGCCATGCAGTCGACATTCTCTACCTCCTTATTCCGCCAAGTGGCTTCGCGCCGCGCCTCTCCTTCGTTTATGTCGCGACGGTTCGCGAGTACCCAGGGTATCGGTAGCTCAAAGCAGGTGCAAAACGCCCTCGGCGCTGCGCAGCGGCTGCTAGCAAGCGCGGGGAAGGCGCTCGGGCCTCTTGGTGAAAGGGCTGCTGGGTTGCTTGGGTGTGCGTATTACCCTGTTCTTGCGTTTTCACGCCGTGGCCCTGACCAGACTGTATCGTCTATCTCACTCTTCCATATAACTGGCCTCACCTATGCGCCTACTGCCTCTTCTTCGCTGCTTTTTGGTCACATAGCATACCGCCAGCCCCTGGTCTACAATGCTGAAGTCGCACGTGAGCTGTTGAAGCAGATCTACATTGCTGAGCGGTTGCAGCCTCCTACCTCTTTCGCGACCATCACGGATGCATACAGTGTTCTCTGGGCTCGTGCAAAGAATCCGCAATACTGGCGCGACCTGCTGAAAACCGGCGAGTGGGGTCGCGTCGCCCTGTATGGCTTGGAAGCGTACACCATTTTCAAGGTAAATATTTTCACCCGTCTTTTTTGGTAACGCCCAGGTGTTGACAGGTGTACGACTAGGTTGGCGAGATAATAGGTCGCAGGCATATGATTGGGTACAACCTGCATTAGACGGATTGACGCGCTTCCTTCTCGGCGCGTGCTGTTGATGCGTACAAGACTCTCTTGCTACTGCATCCTAGATATCGTCGTTAGAATGTGCGCAAACTCCGAGTCAGGTATACAGCGCAAATATTTGGCAGACGTCCTTGAACCCGGCTGCTCGACACGTTTTCAGTCTTTTCTTGCAGGTTTTTTTATATTCCGTAGAAGCTACAGGAATCCGAACTCGCTCTGTCGAGGTTGATATCTAATCGTGCAAAAAAACAACGTTTGGACGTCCTTCGTAGACCCGGTGCTTCCGTGAAAATACCTGGTCGCCCTTTTTGCCTTGTCTGCAATTTCCCTTATGCTTTGCAACACCTCGGGTATGGTCATATACTTCAAAGTCGGTGGGCTTCGTCGGACCATGGCATGCTACTTCTAACTTGTTGCTCATCAGCTTTAGTCCAACGGACTTGCTATGGTTGCAGGCAACCAGTTGTGCTGCTGATTCGAGCACCCCGAACTCTTCTAACTTTCTGGCGGCTGCACCTGCATTGCGTTGCTTTGATCGTGATCGGCGTGGCACGCGGCATGGGCCAACGGTCTGCGGACTCGGGGTGCGGCACGGGGAAGTGCGGGGCGTCTTAGGAAGGGCATGCGATATGTTCGATGGACTCGTCAAGACGATAGTTCGCTTCCCGTCGCCGAAGCCATGCATGCACCGATCTGTGCAGCGGTGCACACCTTCCAGAAAGTGTATCAAACGAGAAAAAAGCGAGCGTCAAAGTAGTGACAAAAATTCGATGTTAGTACTCTCGTCCGAATCGTCCTCTACATCAGTCCATCGTCCGAAGGACGCTGCTCGTACAAATAGATATTAGAACCTCAGTATTTGATGATCTTTCGAACGTGCATATTTTACGTCAAAATTCTGCTCAGAATTGAACTATACGCAGTTAGGTAAGCCGGTAACTTATCCGGGTATTGGGAATTGCGTGGCAGTGTTTCCGGAGACTCGGACTCCGTTGACTCACTTGTGCAGGGGGAGGAGCACAATGATGGACCCACCCAGTTCCTTGAATGTCTACAACTGCTGAACCGTTCAAATGACCTGAAGAAATGCGTCATTTACGTGCAGTTACGTCGGCTAGTACGATACGCGGTAACGGTTCGAATCCAAATGGATCGTCGCTTCAGAGCGATAAAACGGTCCCCAAGGTCCCAACAAGTTAGCGCCAAGGCTTGAATAGGCGCTAAGCATTGCCATTTGAAGGCAGGGTCGCTGCGACTATGACTTGGCTACACAACCACACCAGCTGTGCAGCCATGGAAAGCTCTTTCTTTTACCCAACGGTACACGAGATCCTGTCCGATTTCAGCTCTAAGTGAGCCTAGCTACTTGAAGTACTGCCCTCTATACTCATCGCCCCGCTTAGGTTCCGCATTTTGGTACTAGGGAAGGTACTAGTGCTTGTTTTGCGTGTTCCGCTTGTCGTCATTCTCACATGTACCCCACTGGAAGCCGGAAAGTGGGAAAACAGAGTTGCTCAACCAGGTTTTCGGGGTCGATGCGAGTCCGGAAAAGGGGGTGAGCCTAGTTCAACGCCGTATCAGTGGGGAGGCCGGTGTTTAACGCCCGATCTAACCAACAGACCACTGTTGAGAAACTCCATGGTGCCGACGCTGCGAGCATTCAGGGCGGATTCTCGTTTCCGGAGAACGACAGATTCGTTCTATATACGTCTTCTCGAGATTATTTACCAAACAGCGATACGGATTTCGACGAGATAAGAGATTTCCTTCGCGCGCATCTGAGCACGGAAGATCTACGAGAAAGAATTCATGCAGTTTGGTGAGTCAGATGCAAGTAGCCATGATCCGAGACGGTACTGAGACCAGTTAAAAGGGTTTGTGTCGAGACGCCACTTAGAGGAGAGCGTCTCAGTGAAAGTGGTATAGAGAGGATCCTTGGTGTGGCGAATAAGAAAGGTAAGGTAAATAATCGTATAAAACATGGTTACTTATCGCCATGCACAGTACCCATAGTCATCGTGCTCACCAAGTTCGACGAGTTGGTCAACTCAATCAAGGGTACTAAGAAAAGGTCCGACTTCGGTAGAGAGGATACCGCCAGTGATATTCGAGAGGAAGCGGAACGCCTCCTCGATGACACCATGAAGAAAGTGTCACTAGATTCGTTGTTGTCCCAACAACTAGTGACTCCAGTTTCCAGTGAGTATCTCTTCAAGTCCTGGTCGATTTCATAAGAACTTGGTTGTAGCCATTACTGGATACGAAGATACGGTGTCTGCATTGATTCAGTCCACCGATGGTGCAATACAGAAGCTTGAAGGGATACGAACACACGATTCACCCACCACTCTTGCTTGGGCAATCGCTCAACGTCAAGACCTAGATACCACTGTGGCGGCTACTATTGAGTAAGGCTGGTATTTGTTCTGCAGATAACGGTTTCTCACTTCAAGCGCTCCATTTAGCGTTGGAAGAAAACGTACGTTTTGATGTTTTGATGTTTTGTTCTGTTCTGATTTCCGTGCAGGACACTGGACTGGGCTAGGCAGCACCACTGATTTCGCAGGGAGGACATTGGGTCAATGTACATCCATCATCCACGAAGACATCATTGCCATCTGGAACATCCAAGATAACTCTGGCGTGCGTATTTATGAATCTTAAATGCGCCAACTGACCTCCAGTAAATGCAAGTATCTCGGAAAAGAAGACTTCAAAGCTAGGATATCCCATGTAGTCGAAGATTTAGCACTTGCGAGTGAAGATGATATGTTAGTGTATGATTCTGCGCTATGTGGCTTTCACTCAAATGTTACCATAGGCCAATTCCTTGTTCGCCTTTACCTTCTGCGACATTTGCTGCTGCCACTGCGACTCCCATCGTTACCATGGGTGCAGTTGCGGAGGCAGCGAAATGGGTGTCTAATATGTACCAACCGACGTACGCTTGAAGCACCCTCGAGGGTTTGGTTACTGGTGTGGTTCTGACATCATCTCAGTCCGAACAGCATCGCTTGCATCATGGGATACATCGTGGATCTCGTCATTGTGCTGACCTTCCTCGCGGAAATCCATCAGTTCCCTGAGACAATTGATTGCTGGCGTATCGAGGAAGACGCGGTCAATTCCATCAAAGGATACACTTCATCCAAATTACTCCATACGGCGCATGAGGAAATTCGCAGATTCACTACGGCGGACAGAATGCGCGGAATAACTCGTCAGAATGACATTGTCCAAAAAGAGATCGTCCGCCTGGTGAAGAAGTTCCACCAGCGCGCCAGGGATGTGGTGAAGAAAGAATCGTTCAAAGGGCCATCTCCTGCGGTACGTCCACTGCAACCTTGATGTGTCTCTTTGCATTTGAACTGGAACGGATTCATGACAGATCTCAGTAACATCCATCTCGGACAAGTCAACGGAGCAACCCGTTAAAGGCGAGCCGGTTCTGTTGGTGAGTCTGGCCGTATCGTTTCTTCGTCCGACCCCACCATCTGACGATGTACCTCCGGGAGTAGCAGCGGAGTCCTTCAGCAAGATCAAGAATTATGCCTCGACGTGGTCTCCAGGAACTCGCCGTCCCGGATATTCTTACCATTGTGGAGGAGGCGACGAGGACTCCCGTGTCCATCTCCCGGACACACTCTGCGGGTGCGCCGCGTTCGACGTTATCGGTTTCTGAACCAAACCATAGACAAGGCTCTGCTCACCCGGCTGGGGATACGTTTTTTGGCTTGTTTCGTGGTGACCCCACACCTGACCTGGAGTCAGGCAATATTTGAGCACCGTGTTGCTCCCTCTGGAGGCGCACTTGGTTATTCGGTTGTTTCTGTCATCTTGATAAGAGGCGTGTCCAATAGTTGACCATAGTCACATTGTAGGACAGTTCATACCAGTACCTGTATTATACCGGAATGTTTCATCACCCTTCTTGAGCAGCATGTGAGATAGTACTATCGCACCCGAATGGCTACTAGGTGCTTGGATCAATGATGAATTAATTGGTTCTTTCGCTTTGAACAATGGGAAGACAAGATGTGCCAGGATCTAGCGAAAAGTACCCATACTTCACTACGGTAATGTACAACTCCCTTTCTTACCTAGGCTAGATTATGTCTCAGACTCATCAATCATTGACACGGCTACGAACTGGTTTTCGTTCCAGTGTTACGGCGGATGCCGAGCAGGCATTCATATGAATCATGTCTTACTCACGTCGCAGACGAGCACGCGCGCTCATAGGAGAGGAATCGTTGGCCCGAAGGAAGGGAGTGCTCAAGGAATGCATGTCTGCAGTGGCCCGGAGCACTTGCATGCCATGCATGTGTTGTCCTGGACAAAATGCGCACCCGCCACACTGCTCGCGATGGGGCATTGTGTCATTGTCGACGCGTGTGGGTAGATAAGAAATGCAGAGCCTGGACACTGGCAGAGGTCGCATGGACAGTGCATCAATGCAACGTGCAGTAGAAGTAGGCGCAACGGACCTTAGTCTCAGATCCGGGCATGCATACGTGTATTGGATGCCTCAACTCATACTTCGAATGAGGGCGTCCCTGAAATTCGGAGGTGACATGATTCAACAACGTATCCGGAATAGGTTCACGTTTCTGCCCACACAACACGCCGCGTCGGCACCGGCCACAACGCTCTGAGGAGCAAATGCATGCTGTGTTGCACAATCAGCGCCCAGAAATAAGGTGTGCAATGACACGCGGCGGTGTTCTTATATAAAGATCTGATGGGTTAATCCCGGACACAAAAGTCGTTGACAGACCTGCACCACAGTTCACACATCTCAGACGCGGCCAAACTGCCGGGATATCAGATTATCGGATAGATATATAAAAGATACTGATGCAACTCCGGTGGGACATCCACCTGCGAAAGCAAGACAAGAACATGGTACATGGGTCGTCTAGTCTTCCTTCTTGCCACCGACCTTCTTCTCTGCTTCCGCGATTGATGCGGCGTCGGTTTGTGGGCCAGTGGCGGCTGCGTATAAGTAGTTTAGTTGGGTGTATGTAACAGCAAGGATGGGCGTACCACCGAACATGGAGGCGGCCTTGAAAGGTCTTTTGAGGTCACCTTCGGCTGGCTTCCCGAGAACATGGATAGCAACAAGTTTTGCGTCATACAGGTTCTTCAAACCCATGAGGGCTTGGATGAAGAGTGGCTGAGTGTACTTCATGTAGAGGTGGAAGAAGGCCATCATTGCTACCCCAAAGTACGCGCCACGCAGCTGGGCCATGGATAAGCATGAAGAAGGAATTAATGAAGCGGTATACACACGAGTTTTGAGGTCTCTGAAAGATCATAGTCTTTGACGGTGGTCGTGACCAGCCCACCAGAGTCAGACGACTAGAAAGGAGTAAGCAAAAAAAATAAGTTGAAAATTTGTGGAAGGCTGACCAATGGGTTAGGGCTATCGACTGCGGTTGAAAAATAAGACGAAAGACGAAAGACGAATGGGGCGGACGACAAACCATATTTGAGTACAGTCTGGTCGTTCTTCTGCTTAACCTAAATGATGACGTGTGCCAGTTAGATTGGAGAAAAAAAACATGCAGGAAAGGAGACCTTGTAGGAGACATAGAGGTATGTGCCGATGATGACGAGCTGGCTAAGAACATAACCGACTCGAACATAGTTTAGAATGACCGGGTCATCGAACGGGATTTTGCGAGCAACTGGAGCAAAATGAGGTGACCCACTATCCAAAGACAATAACAAGAAAGGACATACTTTGCATCGCCCCGAGGGAGATCATAATGTTCTGTACGCCAGCGTTCATGTTCATGTTGGCAGAGGAATGAAGGTGAGTTGGTGAAAGATACACTCCGAGCGAAGTCGAAGCGATGCCGTGGTACAAATAGTCACGTGATGAAACGTGACGTGTCACATCGTTATGACGTCGGCAGGGTCAGTGGGGCTCACTGAACTTGAAGCTTGAAGAGCGCCGACGATGAGCTACAACGAAACGGCGTCGATATCTCGTGCGACGTCGGTATCACGCGCGTCGAAACATGGAAGTACGCTATCTCGTTCCCAGTCACTCATCAAGAAGAACGTGGCACCTCAAGACCTCAGACCATCCGACGTTCTCATTGAGCGCTTCGTGGCTTGGAAAGCTATCGTGAAGCAGCTCATCGCTTACTTCGAAGGTCTCGCAGACATTCAGAACAACATTGCACGCGAATATACCAAGCTCAGAGCTGTCATACAAGTACCCTTCAGGGCAGGAAACCAATTCCTCGGAGAGTGTGGTCTTCAAGTATATCTCACCTCACTTACACCACGACTCAAACTGATGGTGCTACAGGATGTATTCTATAACATCCGGGACAAAACGAGGGTCATTGCTGACCAGCACGCCAACCTCGGTCGTACCATTGACAGCTCCATTGTACAGCATCTTCAGAAGCTCAGAGCGGAGATCAAAGCTCACATTAAGGTGAGCAGGACATTGAACCCCTTCGGTGTGCGTTTCCTTGAATTTCCATAGAATGTTCAAAACGACACCGGAAAGCTCGCCACAAGTGTTGCTAAAGAGCGAGAGCTCTCCGCCAAAGCGATTGGAGATCTTGCCACCAGTATAAGCATCTTCAAGAACACACCGATGAGCATTGCCGCGAAATCAGATCCGTATGTTTTATGCTAATTTTTTTGATCAGCCACTCACCCTTGTTAGATACGTTGCGAACGTTACTGTTGCTCGTCAACTTCAGAAACAAGTACACGAAGAAAATGCCCTCCAGAAATCTATAATAATCATGCAGCAGAACTCTGCACATTTTGAAGAAGGGATTGTTCGTGCCATTCAGTCTGCCTGGCAGACCTACGACGAGTGGAATTCCCGCATGTCGTCCTCCGTCCAAGATACCTGGCGCGTTCTCGGAGAAGCTATGTCTTCCCTCTCCCCTGATCGGGAATGGATATCTTTTTCCGCCCGTTCAGATCATCTCCTCGATCCGGAGACGCCCTTAAGAAACCCAGAGACGATCATATACCCTTCGAAAGACGATCCCAGCGTCTTCGCCGTACATACCGGCTTACTCGAGCGCAAGAAACGCTTCACGCGAACTTACAGCGAGGCATATTACGTTCTCACACCCGCTGGCTTTCTCCACGAGTACGCGTCCTCTGATCCAGACCGCATTGGAAGTCACCTTCCCGTCTTTTCCCTCTTCCTTCCCGTCTGCACGCTTGGTCCTCCATCGTCTTCCTCTTCAAGATCTCATCAATTTCACATCGAAGAGAAGAAAGATGGCACTGGCACACACACGGGAAGCTTCAAATCGATTACGAGTGGTCAGCATGCATGGAGTTTCAGGGCGCGAAGTCGTGAGGATATGATGGAATGGTGGAACGACATCAGGATGCTCTGCGCAAGATATCTGGTCGCTAGCGAGCAGATGGATCGCGGGGGACCGGTTCAAGCGGCCGTGCGTTCCGCCGGTTACATTAGCGATGAGGAGGAGGAAGAGGGTGAAGACCAGGGATCAAGCACTGAACATGCGGATGAAGATGAAGATGGTGATATCTATCAGGATGCTGTTGTCGGTGATGAGTGCGACCCGCCCTCGTATTCCCATCCAGGTAGGAATTCGGGAGCGGCCATTGGGAGGAACGAATACGCAGTAAGTGCTAGGTTTCTCTTTGGATATCTATTGTTGTATCTTACCATTGGTTCACCGCTCTTACTTGTCTCAGTCAGAAAATAAATCAATCCCACTAGATCGTGACCACGAACATGACGGTGCGGGTCTAAACGGACGAACAAATGGGTATCATACGGCGAGTTCCAGTCGACGTCAGCTCGAAATGGCACCAGACCACCGGCGCCGACGTTCAGTCGACCACAAACTGTTCGCTGGTTCAAACGGCGGTTCCACTAGCAGACGTCATACGCGCGTGGAGTACGATGAAGGAGGGTATAGCGCAGAAGGTCACACTGAAGAATCTCTGGGTGCGCCTGGGCCAGCGCCCACAGAGAGTCAGTTTGCAGATGAGCTGTGATTGGAATGCTTCTTTTGTTTTCCTTGTTTTTTTTTTCCATCAGCTGCGGTAGCCCTTTCTTTTTCGTCATACCCTTGTACTGAAATTTGCAGAGATTGCAGGCATCTGTATATATATATACCTACACGCACGATTTCCAGTTCATAGCATTCATAGTTCTTTAAATATTTTACTTAATAAGCCTTCGCGCACCTACTACTCTGTCTCGCAGGCGCCGCGCTCGCCATTGAGGCGCTACAAATGCAAGGGTGAAGATGGTGAAGCAAAAGTACTTGAGCATGGTATATATTCTTACAATCGATGATACAATGCTCTAAGCCGCATCTAAAGAACGCAGATAACAGTATAAATGTCGTACGACACCGGAAGACCTTGACGCATATTGAAGTTATGCAACATCTTTGACTTCCAACTTATGGAATATCGCTTCCAGCACTGGGTTTCCACCAAGTCTAGTTACCTCGACCCGCATCTGTGCTTCCAACGAGCTCAATACACCGATAGTATATTCGAACGAACGTGTCTCTTCCTCAAGATATAAAATAGCGCCTTGTTTCAGTGTCTGATCCTTGGGCTTCCGGTGCAAGATATCTACAAAAAATTAGTGAGTTCAACGTGTGTTAAAACTAACGCAGTTCCTACTCATTAGGTACTTGCTGTCAGGCTTTTCCCTGATACCGTGGATAATCGGAAAGGAAAATTTGCCCTCCGTAAGATCTTCAGCAAACCCCTTTTGATCCGTGTACTGAAACATGAGTGAGTCTCAACCAACATACTTCATCGAAGTCCGACCCCCACCTTATCACTTCGTAAATTCATGTAGTCATCTCGGATCTGGAACCAGATTCCCAACAAGTCGGCGATGATGAGATAGTTTCTAAGGCGTATTCGTACAAGTCAGACTAACTGGATTTCATGATGCGCAACTTACTGCGAGTCGGTTTTAGTGGTGGCGCATTCCATCATCAATCTCACTGCGATCCGCAATTGTCCTCCTGTCTCTGCGAATTGGATGAGTAGTCATCCAGGGCTGCGGTTGCCAGAACTTACTGTCCTTCACCATCTGAACATATTCTTCCTCCGTAGGACATTGTAGGTGGTCACGCCAAAACAAGTCCCAGCCCTGTCCACGGTGCAATGCCAGCATTTCGTCTGGGGATTAATTACGTCTCGGTAAGAACGACTTCATTACAGTCGAGAGACCAACACACCATTGAGGATTTGAATTAAACGAATACGAGAGTCGGAGAGATCGTCGGTTTGGGCTAGGCAAGCGATCCTAATGACTTCTTCGTATGCGAGGAAATAGACATAATTCGCTGAGTTGATAGTCTGAGGCGTGCCAAATATCTTGTGGGCAACTATCATAGGGCGGATACGGCTAAACTGCAGTGTTCCGGGCCGTCGGATGTCGTACCTGGCTTTCCTCTCCTCAACTCTGAGTCATCTTCGATGTCATCCACTCTGCATGAAGATGAATAATGATCACGACCACAAAAGGGGAATCACACTCACAAGAGGCTCGCGTTGTGCAGAAGCTCGATTACATGAACTATCGCATCCAGTTGAGCTGGCGGTACTCGAAGCCAATGGTTAAATGACTGGATCAGGTGATTGCGGAATCCTTTTCCAGGCAGAGACGCGATGTATGTGTAGGGCTCGAGTAATACCTAATGCAATGACATCAGTCGACGGGTCAAAGGATATTATCAGACACACCGATTCTTGATGAACGATTGATTCAGTGGATGGCGTCGACAAAGACGAGATAATCCTGTCAACCAGTGGGTGGTGCATCGTGAGGGTCATGCTACTGCTAGTGTATATTCCATGACTTACCTCGAGCGGTATAAAAGAGTCGAGATAATGCCTCCCAGCTACGGTCCGAAGGGTATTCAGATCGCGCTGCATTGACTCCGGAACGTCAGAGACTCGGATGAACTATTTATGACAGTGGAGCCAACTAGTTCTGATCTAATGTCGCCTTGGGAATGCTCGTGAGTGCTCGAAAGGGTAAAAGCCTGGTAACTTACTGTTTTCCTCTGCGAGCCTGTGGAATTTCACAGCGGTCCAAGAAGGTAACTCGAAACCGCAGCCACTGTCTCGTCGCCACCGATCAGGAAAATGCTACCGCGCGAAATGTACGAATCAGAATCCGAACAGATTACCACCATGAAACTCAGGGGTAATAGTAGCCCACCGCTACTGGCAGACTTTGGTGCTTGGTGTTGCCGCATCTCTGCTAACACCGAGCCGACTCCAGTTTTCCCCATGACACTGTTTTGAGTGCGATACACTGTTCGCGCTCCCGCCGCCATCCATACAACCCCTGGATCCACACGCCGTGGCGGACCCAAGACGGGAAGTTGCAATAATGCGTATGTTGACGGTGCGGGCCGTGGCGTCCACCCGCCCGGGAAGCGGTTCGCGGTCCCTCGAGTCTCGACGATCTCGACTTTGTCGTCCGAATCAGCTTTTCTGTTATGACCTGCGTCAGACCTCGCCGTGTTCCCGCCTGCGCCTGTAGAGTTGGATAATGAGCTCCGGGTCCTCGCAAACGACGCCCCAAAAATTACGCGCTTGTCGGAATAGTAAATACAATTCTGAGTACCTGGAACTTCGAAGTCACGTGAGTATGTAGTAACCTCAGTGTTCTCGTGCTCGTTGCTTCTTACATGTCCCACTCCAAGCCAAAACATGTCCAACCAAATGCTCACCCGTACGCCATCAAAACTACTTCTACTGCGTTGCTGTCCCGCTCCAACTCGTCGCCGCACACCGCCGCACATACCAGGCACCATTATATCCCTTTGACCCCCACTGCAGGAACAAGGGAGCGACACCGACACTCCTCTTCCTTGTCGTCCGTCGAGGGAAAGGTTTGTGATGGTGTGTATATTGTCCCAGACCCATTGTCTGTCACGCAAGACAGCACACCAGTGCCATTCAAACGTGCAGACGAGCACAAGCTCACCCAACGTACGCGGAGGGCAGGGACCATGCCGAGCAGTGCCACCGCACCCACTGTCACGACGCATTGCCTCGACCATCAGAAACACATTCACGTTCCTGATTACGACCGAGACTCCGATTTTGTCTGCGCGGGCCTGCCTCCCAACCCAAAGCAATGGAACCCAGACGAACTCACGGCCTATCTCGGGACCGTGACGTCGCTCAGATCAGACGACGACTCCGATCTCGTAGACATACTCGACTGTGTCCGCGCACGCAACCTTACAGGTCGGGAATTACTGCGCCTCACAGATGCGGATCTTGTAGAGTACGTTCCCCGTTTCATCACTGTGTGGCCCTCCTCGTTGATCCTATTTACACGTGCATAGCACATCCCTTTCTGATGTACAACGCGCTCATCTTCTAGACCGCTCCCGCACACTCCGTGCCGAGGTTCTCCGTGGACGTATCCACGTCGACTCGTATCACTCTCGCGAGATCTCAGACAATTCGAACGATGTTTACTCCAGATTCGCTCGCCCTCTCACGCCGTTGGGTAGTATCCGCAATGCTTCCATGTCGCTGGACGACATCCATTCACTCCTTGACACTCCCACCAGCGAAGACGAGTGTATCTTCCCTCCGTCCCCAGCCATGACGCTACACCGTTCCAACTCGGTCTCGGGTGCCTCGGCCGAGCGGTACAGGGACCTCGCGCGCATGCGCATGCGTCGTAGAGGCAGGGTCAAAGGCCTCGTCGAGACCTGGGAACGAACGAGCGCGAGGGGGAGTGAACGTTCTGCCGATGAAGAAGGGTCCGTGGGCACGAGCGACGCCGAGTTCGAAAGCGAGACTGAACCAGAATTCCGACCCACGTTGGACGCCGAGCATTCGCCAGAGTTCCGATCCGACCCGCCATCCACTACACCTAACGAGGCAACGAATGGTTTACCTCCACCGATCATGGATTCTGCACCTGTTGACCAGGAAGCCTCGGTGGCAGCTCCACCCCCTCCCTACACCCGCACATACGCGCATGAAACTGTTGAGGATGTGGAGGAACCTACCATTGAAGAGCTGATGGCATCATCTTTCGGTACCCCGCTGACAGGAGCACGCGCATGGGAGACTGACTTTGGTTTGGGTGAGACCGTAAAACGGATTCCTGCTGGCGCGAGTCCAGATCCAGACAGATCTTCCCTTTTGGTTCTGGAGCCAAACTTGTCTCATCATTCAAACAAAGGTCAACAAGGCAGCGGCGGCTCCATAGAATCAAACGAGCCCAGCCTTCGGACGGGTACTGGTACCGGAAGCAGACGAAAGAACGCAAACGCTCAAAAGCGGATCGTCACTGCGATCTTTACCGGCTCTGTGGCCACTGGAGACGGCGTATCGGTGAACCCGGGCAATCACGATATTCGTCACGCGTGTAGCGCGGCGGATGAGGGTGTCCCATCAACGAGAACGAGAACGAATCTGCAGGATCGGAATCGGGATGAAACGGACGGCGGATTGCGAGCGCTCGAGGAGTCTATCGCGGCGACGCGCGCCCAGATGGATGCGTTCAGAGTGCGCCTGGAGGAGCTTGAAGCGGATACGGCCAGGCAGGAGGTGATATTGGCACAGGCTCGGTCCTCTCAGCATAGTACAACTGGATTAAGGCGGCGGCGATCGGAGACTACCGAGATCACAGAGACAGTGAAAAGACCAAGACCCAGGGACGCACTCGAAGGCTGGGAGGCCTTGTCTCTGGCGGACATTGCGCGCGCGATCATTGCGAAGGCGATGGGATGGGTGTTTCCATATGGACACATGGGTGCACACTCACCCACTGAGGAGCACCGTCCCGCAGGTGGAAAACCCAGGAATGGACCGAGTTCGCCTGTGAAGGTGAAGGGGAGCGGTGGTTTGTCGTTGGCGCGCACCTCGTGCAGTATTGTCCTGATCTCGTTCGCACTGTGTGCTGCTGTGCTTCGCAGGGTGGGCTTTGGTCGATGGATCCGTCGACCGTGATCGGTGAATGGAGCACATGGATCGTTGGTTCTGGCAGGGGTGAGGATATACGACGGACTTTTATTCTGGTTTCTCATTAAATGCTCTTGCTTCGAGCTCGATGTCCTATCTATCTTCCCGCGTTCTCGTTCTCCGATATGAGGTTATTTGCGATACACGCGATGCTTGATCTACTGTGTCTTTGTCCTTGTCTTGCGTCTTTCTTTTCCTCTCCCTCCTTTCCATTGGTGTGTGGCCTGATCTTTCTTTTTGGGGACGATCTCCTTCGGACCCATTCTATTTCTTGTTCTTGTAGCCCAACACTTTGACGACGACCTTTGACGTTCACGTTCACGAATTTTTAATCATTCAGTCAATTAATGATCACGAATTCTTTTCCCTCTCATACACGTTGCCGACTTCTTTATAATTTACGGCCATATACATAATACATGACGTCCTACTCGACTGCAAACTTTCGCCCAGTACTATTGTCACCTTTCGCATGTACTTTGGAGAAGCCACTCTTGCTGTGGGACTGCATGCTGCTTCACACTCGCACTCGTACTGGCACATCCCCGACGGCCCTGACTACCCTCTTGGCAAGTCGGCCCATCTGGACAATGACCTCATGTCTATCAGCCTAGCTGCAACGCCATTTTCATATCTCCGATATGTCAAAATAGTCCACTTCTCTTCCTTTGGTGTACCGCCCTGTACAGTGACTGGCAGTCGCATCCCCCGGTAATGCCCTTGAATCAAAAAACATCCCACCATAACACCAGTGAGGTTATCAACGATCATACGCTAAAGTTGATCGCTTGATCATATCACAAGGCAACCTCTTGAAGTGATTCACATTGGTAACCTACCATTATTATCGTGAGTATAACGGCAGTGGCCCGCTGATTTGGTTGCAACGTTGAACCATGGGACGGAAATGAACTCTCACTTTCTCGGACGTCTAATATTACTAGCACTGAACTCACATTGACAGTCCCTGCAGGGATACGAGCGCGACCCAACCCGATTGGACTTTCGAGGGACGTATACAATGTGACCGTCAAGGTTGCCCATCGGCGACGAGCCTGAGGGCTCGTGGTGGGATTGACCCTCCGAGTCCGTGCGGGATGTCGTGTTTCTCTCGGCCAAGTCCGAGTTCGCCGACGACCTGGTGAGCTCTCTCCCATTCGTTCGTTCTGTTTAGTATATCATCTTGCGCCCTCTACACGTGGTTGACTGTTTCCGTGCACGGAAAATGGTTACCTTCACTGGCACCACCGCTACAGTATGGACCGACGGCCAATGATATCGATTCCGTAATCGGGGGCAATTCACTTTTTTTGGCCGCTTCGTTCAAGTTGTACTTAGTTTCCGTAGGCAGGAAGACAGTCGTTCCTTCTATTAGGGCCTCGTTGGCCACCAGGACGAGTTCGATGCCGAGGTTGCCTCCGGAGCCCTGGCCCCTGGGAATCATGTATCAAAGATTCAAGGTGCTGGAACCTGCGTTCACCACTCCTTACTTAAATGAAGGGGTGGATTATTGTCTCTCGCCGACTCTTTACCGCCGACGAACCGCTTTTAAGACTGCGCCGGACAGTATTCAGGTTCACTGGAGGGATCCCGGCCGGGCCAACGAGCACCTGTGATGCTCAAAGTCGCACCGGTCGCTGGGCTCCACGTCACGTACTACTCTGACATCCGTCTTAGATGAGCATCAATACAAAAATTCTACGCCGTCGAACAAGAGCCGCCTCACCCTTGTTATGATCCCAAATTCCTCGATACACACAGCGTGTGTGGCAGACGATGCGGATTCACTGGAAGGTCTCCCGTCATGCTCGCGAGCGCGTCTCTATCCTCCAATTTCTCCGAACAGGCGAACAACACCCTGAATATTGAATCGTCGCCTCCACCGCATGGCCAAAGTCACCGAACTGCCGGGTCCTGCAGATTCGAAGTACATATGTTCATCGTGCGGAACATGACCACGGTTGACCTGACGACCAGTCTTTACATATAAGTGTTTGCCATGGCGTTCTTGCTGCAGCGCTGCATCCGGACACACGTGTTGTCTTCCTCCTGACCTTTTCCACATCTCCTAGCGCTCTTATCTTGTAGTTATTTGTTCTCGAGACACACAGCGACGGATTGCATGACGAACTTCCATATTTCACTGCTTCTTGCTACATATCACTAGTATTCGTACAAAACTTTGTCGCAGAACCAGATCATACACTTTGTTCAAGCGGCCAATAACCAAACTTCTCCGGTACCCCTACTCACGGGCACAACGTACTCAACGACGATTCCGTCTGCGAGCTTCTTTGCGCGCACGGTGAACCTGTCCTTGAAGTCTTTGAAGACGAAGTCCTGAACGACGGATGATGATTTATCGGCTTTTAACTGGTTATTGTCGGTTATTTGAAGGATGTAATCCTTGTTAGGCGCGATCGTGATCTGATCGCTGCGGATCATGACCACTGGCAAGTCGTCCTGGATTACTTTGGGGGCCTGGACACAGAATCGCGAACGACGTTCAGTGGATACATGAACATCGTTGCACCCCGCTAGTCCACAGACGAGACATTCTCCCTTGCCGGCACAGCAGTACCAAAACCTATCCGGGTCCGATCTGGATTGAATGTAATACCTAAAGCATGGAACGATGAGTTCAACCTCAGCAACAAAAAAGCTCAGAAATACTTACCAGTCGCCGCCGATGTGGTCTGTCATGTCTTTCTGAGGAAAGGTGCTCTGAATCCTTCCATCCCTATCGTTGAGCAACGTGAAAAACATCTTGTTCTGGAACGTCTTTCCTCCCGCAAAATTCTGGACAAGGATGAAGTCGGCGACATTGCCCTGCAAGAAGGTGTAATACTGAGGGGTGATACGCTGGAAAATGCCAGCGGTGGGGCTGGGAGGGTGGGAGATGACGCGCCACCACTCGTCGGCATCATCGCGACTGGCGAAGGTCATCAAGTAGCGCCAGATGACGCCATTAGTACCATCCGAAATCTTGGTCAACGAATACTATGTTAGTGATGATCCTCGTCTCGAGAGTCGGAGATACTGACAGATCGAGCGTATGCATAGAAGGGGGCCATGTTGAGTTCGAAGGGTTGTTGATACTGTGGAACGTCGCTAGGTGGGAGGAAATAACGATAATGATATTGAGGACATGGACTCAATTTATAGTGCATCGGGACCGGGTCACGGGAGCAACTGTGAACCGTTGTATCATATTGCGAAACCGAATTTTATTCGCGAGTTTACCAAACCGGAAATGTTTCTGTGAGAGCGCGCCCAATGATTCGAAATTATCTGGGTCTAGGCAACCTTCAGAGTGCCTTCATACTTCAAGTAGTAGGGGTCCGCAAATGTAGACCTAAAAGGAGGTTTCGTCTCGCTCAGTGGGGGACAATAACAGGCACGATACAACGGAAAAGAACTTGCTTTAAAGCGGCTCTGAATATCTGATCAACAAGCGGGGGTACTGATGTCGTACCGACGCTCATTTACGATCCGAAGTTCGACCAGCTGCCAGGTATGTATGTTGCAGTGGACCCGGTAAGACGGGATGGATCTGCGCCCGCACGAAACTCGGATGCCTCAACCGAGTAGTACAAAACCTTTCTCATGCGCATGCGTCGCAGAGGCAGGAGCAAAGGCCTCATAGAGACCTGCCAGTGGGAAAAGACATGCGCAAGCGGGAGCATGTGTTCTGCAAAAGAACTTGAAGAGTCCTAGTGCTCAAAAACGGATCGACATTGCCATCTTTAGCGGTTCTATATATCCAAAGTGAACGCAGGTATCAGATGTGGGCGATGACCATCACGCTGGCGGCGCTGATGGAGGTGCGTCTGGAGGAAGTCGAAGTGGCTACGGTCAGGCAAGAGGGGATAATGTTGGTCGCATGATCATCCCTGTTCCTACATCTGAATCAAGGCAAAGGTGACCGGAGGTGGTGAAACGAACAAGTGATCGAAGTCACGAAGCCGATGTGGGCGTCAGGAACTTTACCATGCACGTGTCTCTGACGGACATTGAGCGTAGTCTGGTGTCCAGACCAGTCTGCGAGGTAACTCGATCTCGATGAGGCAGCCATCGATACGACGGCTGTTTGACTCACAGCCTCACAGACGATCTGGCCGCATCAGACTACATTGCGTACACGCAGAAAAATCGTCACAAAGGCAATGGGATGGATGTCTCCACACGGACACGTCCAGGTGGTGCACCTGACGACGCCTAGCAGGCTGCAACGTTGCTTGAACGTCAACAATGGTAGCCGGGAAATCATCTCCGAGTCAAATGCCAGCCGGCAGTTAGGGTAGAGTCGATGATCATTCTACCAGTCACTGATGACCTATAAATTGAAGTGAAGTGATAACTTACGATCATGAGTAGTATGATGATGATGTCCCATTAACTTGAAGTCTTGAACGCTTGGGACAGAAGTTCGGAGTTCCATTTCTCGATTCTGAATCACACAGACTGTGACACAGTCATCAAGTACTACTAGTAACGTTGAACGTTGAACTCACGATCCCTGCAGGAATACTACACTGAGCACGGCACAATTCGATCGACTTTCAAGGGACGAAAAACCTGGGTACATCGTGACATCGCCGGCGAGGGTTCAACCGTTGGGACCGGTTAGCAGGCCTCCATTCTGCAGCGGGGACTTCGA
The DNA here is from genome assembly GCA_038091575.1 of Leccinum subgranulosum. NCBI lineage: Eukaryota > Fungi > Basidiomycota > Agaricomycetes > Boletales > Boletaceae > Leccinum > Leccinum subgranulosum. The sequence continues at coordinate 34,141 of JBBPOS010000249.1, forward strand.
CTTCTTTCGGCCAAACCCGACCACGCCTGGACCGTGGTACCAAAGGAGGACCGACGACCGGGTTTCACGCGTCAATTTCGTTCAGTTTAGGTTGGCATTTTGCGCCCTGCGCCCAGCTTTCACTGTGATCAATTTCTGCGAGAACCATTACCCTTAAGGCCAAGCCTTGCTACCGAGTTGGAACCCGTGACTTCTTATCCCAGTCACTGCACGGCGCTCTGACCATATCATTCAATGAGATCCTATTCAAGTTCTTGTGGATTGGTGCCTCGGTAACCGGTAACCGGCATGCCTCAAGTCGATTTGCGTCTCGCTTCGTTGGCTTTGAGGAAGGCCTTCAGGGTGCAAGTTCGATGCCGAGGCTGCCTCGAGGACATCATCTAAGCCAGGTTCGGTTGCGTTTCGCCCCCCTTACGAGCGCGGCGTACAAAGGGCGCGACAGTGGATTCTCGTCTTTCGCCGACTCTTTACCGCAGACGCCGCTTTCAGGCCTGTGGTCATTGCTCTGGTCCCTTCCAAAAAACAAATCTGGGTGAGCCTGCTAGTGACGTTGAAGGGCTGGATTGGTCGCTGAACTCTAGATGTATTCCAGTGCCCTGCCCTTGTATCATGATCCCAACCACAAAGAGTGTGCCGATGACACAGCTACAGCTCTCCACCGTTTCGTTCCTTCCTAGCGAAATTCTCATTCACATATTCCAGCATGGAATTGACGAAGCTCCACACTCGGCTCATGCGCTTCCCTGGCCATCCACGCTCGCCAGCGTGTGCAGAAGCTGGCGCGCCATCGTCCTTCGCGCTCCCGAGCTGTGGACGCATGTTTTTGTGACCTCGGCGACGACCGTCGATCATTTACAAGCTTGTCTGGAGAGGTCTGGGCATTTCGAGATTGACGCCAGCTTTTGCAACTGGCTTGTGCCCCAGGATGGGGAACGTGGAGTCATCTACGATATCGAAAAAGCATTCTTGATCGTCCCCACATTGTGTTGCCAGGCACATCGCCTGCGAACCCTTTCTTTGTGGGACGTATCGGACGCGGTCGTCTGCACCGTCATCAATGGTTGGCTAAATATGCAAATGCCTCGCTTGACGACCGTATCCGTCAGGGCAAACCAGACAGCATACACCCACTATTACCAGCTCCGCAACCGCTACCTGCTACCCTTCCTCAGCGGCAGGGCGCCAGCGTTGACCCGGCTCGAAATCGACCACTTCCCGATTGAGACACTAAACACGAGATCCGACTGGCCGTTTGCCAACGTGCAGAACCTCACCTCGCTCACGCTGCGCACCCAAGAATGTCCAACAGTGGGGTATTCGCTCCCGCACTACCTCATCGAGTTCCCCGCGCTCTGCGCGCTCTTGCGGTCGACACCCAACTTGGTGAGCCTCGCGTTACACGGTCCGATCATCGAGCCGGACGAAGACTTTCCGGTGCGTCTACCGGGGGTGACGCTACCGGCGCTCGAGACGCTGGTCGTGCACCGCCGCGATCCAGGTGTGCGGTACCACTGCGAGCTGCTGAGCATCTTGTATGTGCCCGCCCTAAAACGGCTCGAGATCCCGTGGCACGATGACCTCTCTGTCGAGCTCCCACACGCGGACCGGGCGAGAGCGTATCTTTTCCAAGACCAAGACGATAACGACAACAATGGAGGGGGAAGCAGGCCACTGAGGCCTAGGTTTGCGAGCGTCAGGGAGCTGTATGTGCACGACAGCGCGGTGGAGAGGCAGATGCCCGCGCGGTCGTTCGTCGAGGCATTTCCCGGGATAGAGGAGGTCGTGCTTGGGGGTACGGACGTGGTGAGCTTCGCGGAGGCGCTCCGGGAGTCAGTGCGCCCGCGCCGCGCTGGTACCGGCTTGCTCCTTGTGGGCCCCTGCCCCGATGATGACGAATTTGACGATGCATCTGCTGATGCGATGGCCGGTGGTGGTCGATGCCCACGTCCCCTCGAGTCTGAGTTCCGGAACTGTAGCCTGGTGGATGAGCTTGAAGGCAGTGCATGGCAGGCGGTGAAAAAGGTTGTACTCAAGGAGCCGGAGGTAGAGATGGCAAAGTGGGAGAGATGGGTGAGCGGGTTTTGCAAGTGGCTCGCGGCGGAGGGGCATGTGTCGGGGGAGGTATGCGTGGAGATTCAGGACCTGAAGTTCCTGACCACCAGGGCTAGCAAGGACGGCAAGTTTGACGATGGCGGGATGAAAGTGTTCAATAGGGGACTCGATAGGCTTCGCAGGCATGCACAGGTGGTCATAGTGTAGGGTCTGCTTCGTCTAACCTCGGCCAGGGGAGCGAGTAAATCTGACCATCAATATGTAAATGAATTTCAGCCAAAGTTCAAATTATCCAGTGTCAGTCGAGGCGTCTCACTAACGGATGTGCGAAATACTAATGAGGCACGGCTATGTAACCCACATGCAGCAACGTTGTGAGAGCTTATACCGCGCATCCATAATGTTAGTGTAGAATGTAAACCGTCAGACAAATGTTTCAAAACGCAGACCAAAGCGTTACTACGATATATAAGTTCACGAGGACCCCTGTTCCTTGTATCTACATCGATCCTACCCGAGCCCGGGCCCTGCGTTCGCTCACAGATGGCGACCATGATCGTCGTCGAACTGGGGCTGGGATCGGAGTTCGGGTCTTCCAGTAAGTATTCGACAAACTCGTTCGGCAAGTCTACAGATCTAAATCATCCATATGGGTATCTAGGTATCGAGGTGTGAAAGTGAACGTATCCGGCAGTGTACCACCTCAATGCCTCAAATGCTTCTGGAGATCCCTCCAATATTTTCGCTATTCTTTTGTAGAGGCCAATCGTCGTCTCCGTTAGTTCACAGAATACCTCCAGCTTTGTTTTCTTGGCCTGAGCTGCTAGAGCGGGGATCTGATTCATGAACGCGACGATTCAATCATTCACCAACATGGAACGGCAGATAGTGGCGCATGATGTCAATCGTGCGCGTGAACCGAGCCACATGTTCTCAAGTGATACTATGACTCTAGCTCGCAGTTTCGGGAGAAGGGAAACAACGAATATCTGAGAACATCATTCTGAAGATCAAACCTGCACTTTGGTATCAACAGCTGTTTAATCAATGAATGCAGCGACAGTATTGAGATACACATAGCCCGTCACGATAATTGCCGGATGGGGGTGCATCGTTAGTCTGTGGCACGAGAAAGAGACTCCGGTGCTTACCTCGCATGTATGCTCCGTCCGTCGGACGTCCCTCTCCGAAGATTGGGACCGCGCAATAGTGTGGGTCGTGCTCGACACGGTACGGGAGGGACATGGATGGGAGGGACGGGTGGGCAGGCGGTTTCGAACCTGCGAAAGTTCTCGTCAGGGGGCTTACCGCTACCCCTACCGCCCGCCGCGCCGGAGTCGTGAAGGGAATCTGCCTGCTAAGCTGGAGGGAGGGAGTACAAAGACGGGTCTGGGTGACGCCGTGACCCACACCCAGCAGGTGTCCTTTATATGGGTGAACGACAGGGGAGGAGGGGAACTTCCCGCCTAGCAGGACGCCAGCAGAGGCCAAAGATGGCATGCTCCCCCGGTCGAGCTGACCAAACAGGTCCATCGGGATTTCTTCGAGCCCATGCGGATCAACACAGGGATCCAACCCGTGTTGTCCCTATCTCACCGCGTGACACGGCCGAGGTGCACAAAAGTTATAGTGTCACAGTGATTTCCACTGGTACTGTGTCTACAGGTCTAAGTCGTCCATCCGGTATCTGGGTGTAGAAGTATGAAAGTAGACGTATCCAGCAGCGTACCGCCTAAATGCTGCGCATGCACCCGGAGATCCTTCCAATATTTTCACTATTCTTCTGTATAGGCCGATTGTCGTCTCCGTTATTTCACTGAATGCCTCCAGTTTTGTTTTATTGGCCTGAGCTGCCAAAGTGGAGATCTGATTCGTCATCTCGCCTACTCGCTCCTCTTTGTAAAAGGATAATACATCGCTAAGAGGCGCCTTCAGAAAAGTTCGAGTGTGAGACAGGAGGAGGTGCTCACTTGACGTTATTGATGAACACCGTTATCTCAGGAATGGCCTGGATGTAGTCATTCAAAGGGACCTCCCGTGAGAACACCATGAAAGAGTAACCTTCGGCACCGCCAGACAGCCTGCGCTGGTAAGTCGGATACTGTTGAGCAGCATCTGAGATCTGCACGTCCTCGTGAGCGTGACCTCAGCGGGTGAATCTCACGGTGATTGACATACCTTCATGGATTTAGTTTCGTGCTCGAGCAAATTGGCAGTAACAAAGTTTAACGTGGACGTCGTGATCAAACGAGAAGCAACAGGGTGATACAGCTCAGAGGTCCGACGGATAAGACCTGCAAACGCGTCCAGCACATCGCTTCCCTGTGGTTCCCTTCGAATGAACCGGTCGTTGAAGCGATACGTGTTCTGCATCTCGGACGGGAAATGGTCTGACGTTTCATCAATGAAGACGCCGCACGATGTGTAGAGCGCGATCCATATCTGAGTCTGGCGGTCGGGGATATGGGCGCCAGCGGTTGCCGCATAGACGACACCTTCGCGCAAGAACGTTCTAATAGAATGGGAACCGTCCATTGGGTAGCCCCGTCGCGTAGCATCTTCGACACAGTCCATGTAGAGACTCTCGTCGAATGGGGTGACCTGGTATGTAGCATTGCATTGCTCCAGGAGCGAGCGAATGTTTTGGCGTGCGGCTTGGATCTAGTAGGGTATCAATCAATGAAAAACAAGGGCCTAATTGACTTGTTCCTTACCAGTTGTATGTCGGATGTTGCAGCCTAAGTGTGTATTGAGATTGACAAGGGGAGCCACGACTCTTGCGCTTATATGCGTCGCATTGTGATCTCCCCGCGGTTAACGATTGACCCGGAGAACGTTCACATTGTGTCATGTAGTGATGACGGGTTTGTGACTGAGGACCCGGCTAACACAGACACTGGCAGAAGAACCAAAGGTTACACTGGTCGAAGGAAACTTCGTGTTCATGGTCGTCTAGGATCGCACAGCCAAAATCGGGCCACCGAGCTGCTGCTATGCTGAACTTGTCAATATTGTCAGGATCCCAGAAAGGTGGCAGGCGAGAAGGGTACGGCAATCCACACAACGGATGGATCAAAATTTAATCATGGTCTAAATGGTTAATTAAATGTGAATACAATACTTGAAATTTTGTTCAACATTGGGGCAGGCACAGCATTTCAAATTCTGCCGAGGGACTTGAGAGCCTGTTCGACAACGCTATTGAACTATATCTTGCCTTATTTTAGTACTCTATTTGGTTCTGTTTTCCCGGCTTGACCCCGCAGTATGTCTGGGTCTGAATGCGATAAGATAAAAGATCAATGATCACAAGAGAATTGGATTGTCGTGGGTTGAGCATTGACATCGAGCAGTGATGATTCCAATGAGTTGTCCTCATCCTGAAATCCATCGCCGACTACTACATTATTCTGCGATCATCAGCAGCATTATCATTGCTGCCACCTCAGAGATCATCGACTCTTGTGTTAAAGCAGATCTGCAGCCCTACCACACATCTATCCTCAGTGCTAGGCAAGAGCAAGGGTATGGGTAACCCGTGGGGGTCAGGGTCTGGGTACTCAAAAGGTCCAGGTTCGGGTCTATAAATTTCATGCATGGTACCTGTGCCTTAACTACCCGTACCCGTAGCTTATTCATACTAGCATGTGATTTGTAGTATAGGAGACTTAGCCATAAGTAATAACCTAGTAGGTCCGACCCGTCCGAGTCATGCTACACACGAACCAACAAAAAACCCAACTCCGACACCTCACTTCTAACTGCCAGTAATGTCCGAATCTGGAAAATGAGTTCCCAAACAAACAGACAAGGCCCGTGCAGCTTTCATGGAGAAACTGGCACAGTCCAAAAGGAGAAGAGAAGACTTCATGAATGAGTCAGATGAGTCAGACAACGATCCTTCTACCATTGCAAACTTGCAAAAAAGCAACACCACATGGCGGCGGTCAGTAAGGCAGCTGAAGGACCCGGGGTGATGAGACGTACCCAGAACGGGAAGGAAGCATCCAATGCCCAGGTACCCGCAGCAGCCACTAGTGGTGATGAAGTTATCACTATTGACTCAGACAAAGAGTCCACTGAGGACAAAGACCCTGAGAGTTGTTGAATCGGTAGTATTCAATTTACTTTAACTTCCGATTCTAGACCGGTCTGTTCTAGACCGAGAGTCTCTTTCTTATCTTATCATTATCTCTGATTAGATTAGAGATGTTATTGCCATTGGCTTGACTCAGCTATGACTGAGGTAGTAATGCTATTGGCTATTACTAAGCCATTATATCTTGCTGACTGA